>OZ038457.1:21080103-21144206 GCA_964036195.1 Sphaerolaimus hirsutus
GACATTTCAGAATGTCCGGGAAACTCCCAAGTCCGGGATCCCGATCCCTGAAAAATTAGTGGAAATAAAAAAAATGAAATAATGACGTTTTTGCTTGCAAAAAGTGGATGCAAACCCCCAGTGTCAATTTTATGCCACTTTTCTGGCATCCAACAGTGTTTTGAGACCTTTTTGAACAACTGTGAATGCCAGAAAAATGGCCAAAATCTCTATCCCTAGAACCCAATCCCGATCCCGGAAAATTGCCAATCCCAATCCCGATCCCGATCCCGTGACCCCAATCCCGGCCAATCCCGATCCCGATCCCGAAATCTCAAAAAACCAATCCCGATCCCGATCCCGAAACCCCAATCCCGATCCCGATCCCGAAATCTCAAAAAGTGAATCCCGATCCCGATCCCGAAAAGTCAATCCCGTTTGAACCCTAATTACACCAACAGTGAAAATAGGTGAAATATCCCAAAATAAAAACCAACGATGTCATTTACAATACAAGTCTTTCCTTGCATCAGCGCATCGGGACAGTCGGAAAACAGGCCAATATTCACCCCCTCCTTCTCCACGCCGGTCGCAGTTTCTGAAATTTGAAAATGAAATTTAAATGCCATTTTTTATCTATTGGCCCTGCGCACACTAGTTTTCAACTGAAATTTTGAAAACTTGTAAGTCAGCTTTGAGCGTATTTGAGTTTCCTATAACGAGTCACTTTTTATCACCGTCAACTCTAGTTGACGGACACATCATACTGGAAAACTCAAATGCGTGAAGCTAATTGATGAGTTCTCGAGATTTTTGATGTAGCTTGAGCAATATTTTTTTATAGAGCAATTATTTTAATTTTCAGAGCATAAATTTCAGAGTTAACACCTATTTGAATGTCTTGCATGTTATCACCATCCATTTTTGATTCATTTTTGTGTTTTGGCACACTCCCATCATTCCTACCTGCCATTCTATTGGAGGTGGCGTTCAATTGGAGGGTGCCATTCTATGGTTTTCGTGAGTGCAAAAATGTGCCAAAACCAGCCGTTCTATTGGATTTGTAGGTATGCCGTTCTATTAGAAGAAATACGGTAATAGAAACGAAAATCAAAAGTTTAAAGTCAAAGTAAAAAGTAAAAAATACACACGTTGATCCAGATAAATTTTGGTCCATCCAGGTGCCGCGAAGGCGATCACCGTCAAAGCCGTGCCGCCAGCTAGTAAAACGACGAAAATTATCAATGCAATGTTAGTGCAGCACATTTTTGATGAAGATTAATTTTTTATTAAAATAGGTTATAAAAAAGTATCGAAAAAATTTTGAAGGGTCGGGTTAGTGAACAGCCGCTATCTGCGCATCATTCAGAAAATTTACGATCAACTGGTGGAGTATTTTTATCGAAACAATATGCAATTTTTGGCTCTCAAAAAGGAACAACTGTTGTACACATTTAGTTCAAATGTCCGTCTGTGCAAACAGTAAAAACTATAATAAATATTTATTATATGTACCTATTTATCTAAAACGCGACTGAACGCTGGACTGAACAGTGTACTCAGACCAAATACAAAGAGACACAGTAAAAGAAAACGACGTCAAGGCGAGGCTCAAGGCTATTTTTGGGCAATATGAATAGACATGGGCGCATGGGCCCATCAAATGAGCAGGACGCATCACATCTCAATTATCAAGAGTCAAGATCGACTTAAATAAGTATAGATCATTTTTCAGATCAAATTCTATATATCGGTCCGTCGCATCGTTTTCTGTGTCTCCCAATTGGATCTTCAAGTGACCAGGCAAAAAATTGGCAGTTTTTTGACATTTGACACAAAAAATTCACCTAACACGTGTTTTTTTACCCTCTAGTATAACCTAACAACGCAACTAAACCAAGCCACTCTTAACTAAAAAAAGTCAAGATGAAGCCAGCAGATTAAAATATGCCCATGTGATTTTATGCGACTACCGTATTTCGTCGAAATACCCCCCGGGGGGTGATTGTTTCAAAGTGAGAATTTTGAGGGGGGTTAAACGAGGGGGGTATTTCGAGGGGGGCTTATTATTTCGCCAGAAATTTTTTGAACCCCCAGTACTAAAATGTTGGTTGTAACGTACGCAGACGTCGAAAAATGCGACAATAAGCACCATGTATATATATATATGTATATATAGCGTCTATACACTTTTTTTAGTATGTAGATGGTGTAAACCCTGTTCTGACGTGACACACTCATTGTTTTTAACATATATTCCGCATTGCCAGATCACAAACCGCAGTTTTGGCATGTACATTCTCTGTACACGCAATTTGGGGGGGGGGTGTATTTCGAGGGGGTGGGTAATTATTTCATAGTCGCCATTTTGAGTGGGTATTTCGAGACGGGGGGATTTCGAGGAATAATGGTAGTATCTTTATAGCTGCGCTAAGCAATCGGGTGCATGCACATCCTAACACCCGGGACCTCGGTTAGCGTTACAAAAAATGGGTGTGTTTTTAGAGAATATTTCTATCAATCTTGAGTCATAAAATATCAGCAAATAAAATATCTATAAAAAAATACATATAACTCAATCCCTAAAAATAAATAGGTATACTCGGCGGACATCACACTTAGTATGGAAACCTACCATAGTCATCTGAATAATGAACCAAAAATTATACACTTTTTTCATCATAATATTAACTTTCACTATGGAATAATTAATAACGAAATTTATCACAAAATTTTGTTCATTAAATTATGGTAAGATTCTGCGCATACTTTGCGGTCCGTCGAGTATACCTAACATGAAATTTTTTTCTCATGATATAAATATAATTAAATCACTCCGAAAAAAATGGAAAAAATATATATATAATATTTGTTTATTTTTTAAAATCTAAATATTTTGAAATTTTTTGGAACGCTAACCGCGGTGTCGCGTTGCTATGTTATGGGGCAACCATGCGCTCTCCACGGAATTCACAAATCACACGGAATATTATATTTTTCATGCCCAATGTGAATAATGAAACAAATTTGAATAATGAAACAATAATTTTCATTTTCACAAATATTCACTGGTTACCGCATGTGAAAATTTATGACAGAAATTATCGCATGACTTTATACATCAAGTTACGGTACCTTTCCATGCAAAGGATGAGGCCCGCGCATATCATTGAAAAATGGGTGATTTTTAGAAAATGTAATCAAATATGATTTAGGAAAATTTATCAAAAAGAAAAAATGACAAAATCTCGGAGAAAAATAAAAATAACGTATTTGCTTGAATAGCTCCCCCTTGATTAATTCCCTGTCGAACTCCCCCCCCCCTACTGTAAGACGCGATAAAATTGATGAAATTTTGATAAAAAATTGTTCCCCCCTCAAATAGTTCCAAGAGATTTTCCAATGCTATCCCTACACAGTGCGGTATTTTAAGGCGGCAACAATGACATTTCTTACAAAATGGTGCAGACGAGCGATTTCCATTTTTCATCCCGTACGGTTTACATGCTCACGGTTTTCATGCCATTCTGTGTCACTTTACTAGCTAAGTGTGACACTTTACTTGCTACTCTACTGTGCCAGTTTTCATCCAAAGTATTACACTTTACTTGCTTTAAGTATGCCACTTTTCAAGCCAAAGTTGTGTGTTTTGCTCCAATTTACTCTTTTACATGAAATGTGACATACTGTATTTCTTCTAATAGAAGGGCATCTCCAATAGAAGGTACATAGTAAAACTGCTGGAAGCGCTGATGTCAGACAGTTCAATCATTTAGTATGGTAGGTAGGTAGTAAAAAATTTGATATCGTTGTTATTGTTGTTTACAAATATTATATGAATTGTTTCGAATGATGCTTAATAAAGACTGGTCAGTATTCCCTGTACAATGTTGGCTGACATTTGAAGAAGTCTGAAAAGATGACGAAAAAAATAGAAGGGCAATCTTCAATAGAAGGGTGGGTAAAAAAGTTGTTGAAAAAATAGAAGGGCGCCGTTCTATGAGACGAAATACGGTATTTAGTGGCGTGCTTGTGGCTTGTAAACCGTAATACTTTGGCACGTAAAGTGGTATACTCTGGCATGAAAAGTGACACATAAATTTGACATGTGAAAACATGTCTGGGACTTGAAAACCGTACGTTTCAGCAAGTAAAACCGAGCATTTTAGATGAAAAACGTGAGCATGTAAACCGTAAGGGATGAAAAACGGAACACACTCGTGCAGACTGGATGGGCTACCATCACTACACAAGCTGCCCTAATCGTTTATATTAGATCCGCAGCTCAAACAGTTGACAACAGTTTGACCGGTACGTGTGCCTGCATAAATACTTTATGTATCCAAATACCGTATTACCTCTAATTTAAGGTATACCTTATATTGTTTTCGTCAGATTTTTCGAGCCAAAAGTTATGCCTTATATTAGTGGGTACCAATTATTTTCACCAGATTTTAAAGAAATTTTATCAACAGTGAACAACAGTACAATTCATTTTTTCAAATGGGAATGTACAAAATATGTGGTACAGTATCACTACAAAATGGCAGAAGTAGACGAAGAGTTATCGCAGTGCCCTTCGGCACCATTTTCATCATTTTCCGCCAGGTTTGGCAACCGTTTTTATGATTTTGCGCGTTTTGGCACGCAGCCAGCTGTGCCTTAAACTGGTGGCACATTTAAATGGAAAATTGACTACACCAATTTGCGAAATATTCTCATGTGCAAATGATCAGCCCAATCTAGCTAAAATTTTGTGTGAATGTGGGGCCAACATTTATTTACATTATCCCCAAATGGCACGCCCCAGCACCCCCTTGGTCAGCTGTGACAGCATTCTATATTTTTTTCGATTTTTTTTCTGGCAAATATAATTGGAAAAGTTTGGAATCTCACACAGAATATTGCTGCGGGAAAGCGCGCTGCCATTTTTGGCATGCTGCCAACACAAGCATTGGATACACTTGTGCTGGCAGTTTTTTGATGGAAAAAATCACTAATGGCTTGCTCAGAGCTGCACATAGGTTGCAGGGTAATTTTTACCCGCTGCAGTCCCCCCACTGATGCTGCCTCACAAAAATCCACCCTCAATTGCAGATATCAGCCACTTCATGACATTCAAACATATTGAGAACTTTGTAAGTGGAAACATTTTGATTGTGATTGCAAAAACCACAAATTCACACTTTCTGGGAATGACCTCTTCATCTGTCTGGCCCAGTTATACAAAATACATGACATATTGCCAGTTGTCCCCTGGTATATCTTTAACAGATAATTGTTGCCTGAATTCAATGGGCACTAACATTTAATGATTTGCATGCAGATGGTGCTGGTGCAGAGGCCGGTCACACTTTTACGGAAATGTAGTCATTGAACAGTGATATTTCCACTGATAGCCATAAATGCAAACTTTGTGCAACAATGTGGTGCAGGAACAGCCACATGTTGCTCATGACACTTGGGAAGCCAGTCCTGGCCACCATGTGCTGTATGATTAGCCTGGGGCTGTGTAAGACACATTAGTTCCAATATATGTTTTGTTCAAAAAAATATTTCAGGTTTGATCTTCGGCAAAATTTTGGTGTGGGGATTGTGTGGGTTGTGAGGGGGTGGAAAAGTTGCAGGAAGTTACCATCTCATATGTCAAAAAAATCAGAGGCCTAAACCATCCCCAACCAATTTTATAAATAAATCAAATTCTGGCCTGAACAAAAATTTGTATGCATTTTCCATTTATATTTACCAGAAAAAAATGTGAAAAAAAATATTTTCAGCAACAAGGGTGGCCTGAGGGGGTGCCACTTGTGTTATATATAGTATATACTTTGGAGCACCCTCACACTAATTGACAGCCCGATGGCTTGCTGGTGTGATTTTTAAAATGTTATTTTGTGAATTTTCCATTTATATTTTCCACCAGTTTATATTAGAGGTATGCCTTATATTAGAGGGTACCTTATATTTATTTCGTCGCGTTCGAAATAGCCAAAAGTTATACCTTATATTAGAGGGCTGCCTTATATTAGAGGTAATACGGTATTTACTACAAAAATGACTCGTCTCATCATTCCTTCCTTTCTGCTCAAGTGTTGTTAAGCTATCAACATTTTGTGCAATAAAAACACGACAGAAAAAGAAACTGTTTGCATTGAGCACGAATCAGCCTTTTATTGAAGGCGCCCCTTGAATTGACCCTTCAAAATACCCACAGGTAAAATAAACGCCCCCGTCGAAATACCCCCTCTGGGATACCGAAATACCCCCCCCCCCCCCCTCAAAATGGGCACTGAATTTGTGGTCCGGGAAATGCATAGCAGACGTTCAAAACACTTACTGTGTTACGTTAGAACATCGTTTATACCATCTACATCCTTATATAAGGCTGCAAAAACTTATAAATGGTGGTTATTGTTGCATTTGTCACGTTTTTCTCTCAAAATTTTCACTCTGAAAAAATAAACCCCCGGGGGGTAATTCGAGGAAATACGGTAATGTAAATACATCATGTATGCGATACAGGTAAAAATAAAAAATAGATGATGTATTAATCGCTGCCAATTTGACTGGCAGCAACCCACAAACTAGTTTGTGTAATTATTTATGTATAGGTAAGTAAATTTTGATCCAAATTTATTCTGTTTTGCACATTTATTACCAGTTTTGGGTATGTAATAGTGCATTCTTCACTGTGACCATTCACGATATTTTCTGACGAAATTTCGAATAAACCTCGAACAAAAAAAAACTTCGAATAAACCCCCTCAAAATTTGCTGGAAAAATAATAAACCCCCTGGGGTGTTTCTATGAAATACGGTATATTGATTTCTGCTTTGAACAAACAAGAACGTAGCCAGGTATACGCCTGACCGAATACTTTGCATGCTTGCATATTTGTCTTTGCGCTGGCAATGCGCCAACGGATACACGTCTGCAAGTTTAAGAGTAATATAAGAAATTCGAAACTGTGGCTGTCAGAAACTTACATATTCAAACTTTTTACAAACTTATCTACAAATTTTTCGAAAATGACGTCATGATGGAGTGTTCCTCAGGAAAATAGAAATGTGATATTTCCTTGCAGCGTAAGTAAAACGAAAGCAAAGGAAAAAAAGCCAAGTGTTTGTCTGTGCGCAAATAAAAATACAAAGGGTTGTCAGCTCAGATAAAACTGTATCGTTTTTCGCGCATTACGAACCAGGTAAGTACACTATTTATTCTACTGACGATACAAATACCCAGCAAAGTGCTTTTTTTGCTTTTTATGTCCACACACAAAGGAAGAAAAAATAAATACCGGTTCAAACGCACCATCAAAATATTGACGACTTCAGAAAAGGAAAAAATTAAATAACTACAGCCCAATACCGAATTGTCCGTCGCTATTTTCATACGCAAAAAAATCTGAAAAAAGGAAAATTGGCCCTGCGCACACTAGTTTTCACACGAACTTTCGAAAACTCATAAAAAAGCATCGAACAATTTTGAGTTTTCCACAATGAGTCATTTTTAATCTCCGTCAATTGTAGTTGACGGCCACCTCATTGTAGAAAACTCAAATGCGTTCTAAGCTGATTTGTGAGTTTGCAAAATTTCGTGTGAAAACTAGTGTGCGCAGGCACATTACATCAAAATCGTGTTCATCCCGCCCGATCGATGCCCCATTTGAATCCTGGATAATTGAATACCCCCCCCCTTTAGCCATATGCTGAATTTGTGTATAATTTGAATAAATGACAAGTTATTTGGTTGCTGAAGCATATTTCGTGAAACAGTTGATAGAAAAATGCTCGTAAATTTCAGCGAGATAATAACTCAACGCTTGAATACCCCCCCCCCCGCCAAAAAGTTCACAGGGGAATTATTCGAGCAAACACGGTACATAGGCCGATCAAAATGTACCTGTGAACGTTATAAACGAAAATCAGCGGCAAGAAATCGAAAAAACAAACAATTTAGTTCAGCTAACGGAAAGTCGACCACCTACTAATCATGGGTGAAAACAACCCAGATGGACTCCAACCGGGATTTTCAGGGTAGCATTTTAGGGGGGGGGGTCCGCCAAAGTTTGCATGCGTGCAAATTTGTCGAAAATTTAACATAATGATGTTTCAGGTCGGGGCGGTATTGAAAATCAAATTCGACTTTCTACGACCCCCCTGACCCGAGATATGGTGGGTCTGAAAAAAGACACATTTTTCGATTTTTTCAGGAGTCGCCTTGAACACGCAAACTTTGAATGTCAATAACTCCGTTATTTCACAACCGATTTTGTTCATTTAACTTCTAAAATGAAGCAAAATCTTTGGAGATTCCATTTTTGAGGTCATTTTGGTTATGTACAATTGCGGTCAGATCGATTTGATCCAATTCCTGAATGCCAAATTTTGAGCAAATTTTTGTTATTTGAACATGCTATCATATGCTTTAGACAACGAGAACTCATATAAAACAAAAATGAGTTCAATATCTCGTTCCAATCAAAAGTTATAGCGCATCAAACTTTCCCTCCCATCCACATAAATAACAGAGTTGTTAAAAGGTACGTACGTTTACTCAAAAAATACGCGTACGCGAGTACGCGGTGAATACATTTACATATACTTTTCAAAAAAATACCGTACGCACTTGTACGCGTACACTTTCAAAGCATACGCGTACGGAAAATGTATTTATAAAAATTCAATGTGGGACATATTTATAAAGTAACTACACTGTATTTACAGAAGTGGTTCCGTTGAATATTAAAGATATGCGGGGGTAGTGCCTTTAGAAATTTCAAAATTCGCAACCAAATCGAAATGGTTGTGGAGACAATAGATGTGGTAAATGAGTTGGGAGAGTGATGATTTTTATCTCCTAGAATACCTTGACACCTTGAAAACTAGCTAGGTATCTGTCATTTGCTTATAGAAAAACATACGTTGTGCTGTAAACATATGAAAAAGTGCCCATTTTTACACATTCTATGAAGAAAAGTAGTCGTTTCTACACTCATAACAAAGTACCCACATTTACGCGTACGTACAAGTAAAAAAAAGTATTTTACGTTTTCTATACTTTGTGGTGAGTAAAAAAAATACTTTACGTTTACATATACTTTTATAAAAGTTCAGTAATTCTAACAACTCTGATAAATAACTGCATGAAGAACAAAGCATGCAACTTCAAAACTCCATATCTCGACCATTTCTCAGCCGATTTTCACCAACGAACAGTTAAAATGATCAGAATAACATGGGGATATCGTTTTTATTATCAGTTTATTTGTATAAATTTTCATTGTGATAATTTCATTCAAGAGTTATCATTGTTTTCTTGTACTGGAGAACTTATACAATACACAGATAATCTGGGAATAAAAATGATATCTCCATGTGATTCTGATCATTTTAAAAGTTCGTTGGTGAAAATCGGCTGAGAAATGGTCGAGATATGGAGTTTTGAAGTTGCATGCTTTGTTCTTCATGTAGTTATTTATGTGGATGGGAGGGAAAGTGCGATGCGATATAACTTTTGATTGGGAAGCGATATTGAACTCATTTTGGTTTTATTTGAGTTCTCGTCGTCTAAAGTATATGATAGCATGTTCAAATAAAAAAATTTGCTCAAAATTTGGCATTCAGAAATTCGGTCAAATCGATATGACCGCAATTGTACATCACCAAAATGTCCTCAAAAATGGAATCTCCAAAGATTTTTCTTCATTTAAGAAGTTAAATGAACAGATTCGGCCGTGAAATAATGGAGTTATTGACATTCAAAGTTTGCGTGTTCAAGGCGACACCCGAAAAAAATCGAAAAATGTGCCTTTTTTCAGACCCACCCTATCTCGGGTCAGGGGGGTCGTAGAAAGTAGAATTCGATTTTCAATACCGCCCCGACCTGAAACATCATTATGTTAAATTTTCGACAAATTTCGCCCAGTGGTTGCTGAGTTATAACCATGCAAACTTTGGCGGACCCCCCCCCCCCTAAAATGCTACCCCAAAAATCCCCTATGACTCCAACTCAGCCAGTCCGAATAGTCAAATCACAATGCATGGCCCTGGGATGAGCACACGCAGTTGTTACGATGGCAGTGACAACGTTTACGCGGTATGGACGAGTAAATAACGAAAAAGAATTTATCTCGAGGCATGAAACATAATATACATGGACAGTAAGCTGCAGACTGTATTTCCATTTCGAGCTTGAAAGCTAGCACGCACGTATGAAACACCGACAGAGAAGTGCAAGCAATACTTCCATGCAAATGCTTACCGTATATCCTCGAATAAGACCCCCCCCTTGAATAACTCCCCACCCTTGAATAACTCCCCCCTCAAAAACACTGACAAAAAAATAACTCCCTCCCTTGAATAACTCCCCACCCTTGAATAACTCCCCCCTCTGTGATGAGTGGAGAGGATACTGGAACAAGTGAAAAAAAACGAAATGCAAATGCAGTGCAGTGTGTGAGACAAAAAATACAAAGGATGATAGCATACGGCAGCGAAAGCAGATGCACAGTGTGTATTACGCAGTGTATACACACCTATCTACCTGCAAGTTTTCCTGAAAGTTATGAGGAAAAAATAACTCCCTCCCTTGAATAACTCCCCACCCTTGAATAACTCCCCCCTCAAAAACTTTGACGAAAAAATAACTCCCCGGGGGACTTATTCGAGGATATACGGTATATGGAATTACACCCGTTCGACGATGTAGGCTCACTAGACATGTAAGCCCGCTCGACATGTAGACCCATTGCAGGGGTCTCCGATTGGGGGGGCTACTCCCCCCCCCCCTAAATCGGCCAGTTATCTAACTCAGAGGCCCACTCAGCAATCCATCCATCCCAAGGCAAATTTTTTGACTACTTTCCCTGAGCCCCCCTCTCAGATCGCTCAGCAATTATCTATCAATTTACGTGGTGCAAATTTTGAGCGATTTTTCCCCGAGTTTTCACTCAACATTGTCAATTTTTGTCCTTTGTCAATTTTGACTTTAAATCACTATTTTGCGACATATACATGGTTATACACCTCTTTTAAGTTATATTTTACCTACATGTCGAGTGGGTTTACATGTCTGCAGGCACAGGACCCGTTCGACGCATTCGTTGACGCTCTCCCATGCTACACGCGAATGAACAAATACAACGCTGAAATGCATTTTTTCTGCATTCTGATAATACTATTTTACCTTTCAGTGATATACATGACATTTACGGATGGCAAGCATTTTCTCACACAGCGGGCTGCGTCATTAGAAGCACATTACGCAAACATTCATTCAAAAATGACTGGGACAATCCCTGACTAAACCTTGATTCATATTTTGTGAAGGAAACGCAATGGTTACGTTAGAATCGAGCATCAGAACAGTAATCTTGTTCACGGGAAATTTGTTTACGGCATCACATTATTTGCAATGAAAAATCATAACAAAATTGCTCTATATGCGTGCACAAAAGAACATAATTTCACCAACGAATGTAAAATCTCAATCTTTCCCATAATACTTATCGTAGTATAATTTACGTTGTTTGAGTATTTCATTCCATTCTTCTTTATTCGGTAGGCCAGCATTTTTGTCGATATAATCATATTTCGGCAATCCATAAATTTCTTCCACAGTCATCAGTTCAGTCCAATGAGGGTATTTCGACTTTTTACTAGCAGTGCCCTCACTTTTCACTTGACTTTTCTGCACCTGAAAGTGAAAAATAAATAGCGAAAATAGTTACAGTATTACCGTACCTGGGGTTACTTCGAGGGGGGTCAATTCAAGGGGGTCTTTCGGAGAAATGCGGTATATACAAAAAAATATTTACATAGTGCACGGATAATTTTGCTTGGGCATGTGAATGCTGGCTGCACTGGCGCTGCACTGCATGTTATCTATGATATTGCCTGTTGACTGCACCCGTTATGCTACGATTACAGCTCGACGTAAAATTCGACCCAGCGTGAAATTGATTTTTGGGCGTAAAATTAATTACAGGTGAATGGATAAAGATACGACGTTGTAATTTCAGTCATCAGAAAGCGCATATGCAGATGTTTCTTGTGTCGAAAGCTCATCAGTTTATTTTAATTGTACCAGAAGTCATGAATTTTGGCACAAAGTTTTTTAATTTTGCACCGTAAGTAGCGTAAAATTACAGCGTAAAATAACAAAAATTTGTGCCAAAATTCATAACTTCTGGTACAATAACAATAAACTGATGAGCTTTCGACACAAGAAAAAGCAGCATATGAGCTTTCTTTGACTGAAATTACAACGTCGTATCGTTATCCATTCACCTGTAATTAATTTTACGCCCAAAAATCGATTTTACGCTGAGTCAAATTTTGCGTCGAGCTGTAATCGCAGCATTACAGTGAAATCTACCATATCCCACCCAAATAAAGTATCAATTTAAATAATAAATTACATTTCTCAACTATCACTAAATTTAGTTTAAAAAATTCTACGTTAATTCTCTTTGTATAGCGTGCAGTCAGATCGACATGAGAACAGCGACGAACAGAAAGAGTAAAAATGCAAAATAAATAGCAACCGATCTCACAACCATTCTTCACATTAGTAACACTAGACACTTTCCACTCAGAAATGTGCGACAAGAGCAGACAGAATATACAGAACAGCAGGGGTCTCGAATGGGGGAGGGGGGGTTGGGGGCGGGTTACCCCCCCCCCAAACCGCCCAGCTATCTATATATCCCGGAGGCAAAGTTTTGGGCTACTACCCCCTAAACCCCCCCTCCAAATCGCCCAGCTATCTACCTATCTGGAGCGATTTTTGCGCAAATATACCCCATTTTTCACTCAAAATCGCTATTTTTCATACTGTTTTATAGATTTTCAAATCCAAAATCATAGTTCTGGTTCCTATTTGCCTATTTTCAGCTATATGCTCTTGTATACACATTTTGAGCCATTTTACACCTACTTTTAGCGATTTTTCTCCATTTTCTTCCTTCTACGCCCCGAAAAAGCCTGCATATTGAACCACCACAACCCCCCTAACCCCCCTGAAACTTTTTCAGCTATCTATCCCCCCAGAGGAGCGGTTTGCTATCTATCCAACCACTCGGAGGGTCAAAATTCAAGATACCCCTGCAGAACAGTCTTTATGCTAGATAATTGAACGTACTATACAAAAAACACGTACATTATCTGCCTTTTCCAAGATAGTCTCCACGTATTTTCTAGCGTCGAATGCCTTGGCATCAGCGATCATTTCTTCAACGTTCGAGCGCCACCGCAGCTCCGCCTATAGTTGGAAAAACGAAGAAGAATAATTTTTTTGGCGGAAAAATTGCGACAATTCGAGGAGGGACCTATGGTTCTCAGTCAAAATCGCAAATTTTGCACTTTTTCACCTCGAAAATCGCTTCGTTTTTGACGTTTTTGCCATTTTGGTAATTGTATAAGTAATTGTGTCACTTTTAAAGCCATAACCATATTTTGTCCACCTATTCTTTTCATTCAAAACATAGAATAGACAGTGATATAAATTCCCAGATCACTAAATCTTACAACATCTTACAACACTCAAAAAAAATCAAATACATGCATAAATAAAAAGTACCGTTCTTCGTTTCATAGCATGTCTGCGCATATTTCTAACTCTGTTCTTTCTTTGCCGCTTTCTATACTTGTGTTTGTTCATTTTCTTTCGGCGAATTTTCAACATTCGATTGCAATGCATGGGCGCATTTGAATTTTGATCGCTGATGTCATTATTCGGAGTTTTTAGTGGATTGTCCACGTGGCCATTTGTATCTGGATGGGAAGAAGTTCGACGCTAATGGAATGGGTAAGGTAAATAACATCTCTTCCACTCCTCAACTTTGTAAAATTTCTGTAAAATGCAAAATGTCATGCGCGTGTTAAAAGTCACGTAAAATCGTCTGTAAAATGTAAAATTTTCTCTTTTAAACATTTTACACGACTATTGACACTTTGCATGGCATTTGACATTTTACAGGATCTGGGAGGGAATCCAGAGCGATGATGCAATGATCACAAACAACTGTCGCATCAAATGCCGACCAAAGAAAGTTCCCAGTCCATCTAAACAGCATTAACTCAAACAACTACCCCATCCATCCCAACCCCCACCTCACCATGAACAACCTTGTCCAACACGGGCACCTTGGTAAAGCTCGGCAACCAGCCGATCAACGGGGCCGCGGAGGGCGCGGGCATGTCCACACCTACACGAGTTGCCATCATTTTGGACTGGTTTGATTCGACCAGTCGCAGGGGATCGACACTGGCGCCGATCATCATGAATGGGGGCAGTGCTGAACGACCGTGGCCGGAACCAGATGCCACTGCGGAGTGAAAAAGTGTGGGGAGACTGCACTAACCAGAATGGAGGCAGTACGCATAGTTGACCTACGGTCATATTTAGTTGATCGTCGGTGAACATAGCAGTAAACTGAAAACACGTTTAAATAGTTCGAGTTACAGAGAATGTATCATCATAGTGTAGGCCAAACAAAACATTTGTATACTCGGCCGACATCAGACCTAGTATGGAAACCTACCATAAAGCCGGAATTACAGCTCAAAGGCGTTTGACGTGAAATGATGACGTCGTAAAATTGATTACATCAAAATAGACATAGGTACATCATTGAAATTTCAGAATTTGATAGTTCTAGTAATTGTGTGTAATGTCCTAAAAAAATTTAAGAAAATAATTATTATTGAATAAGTTATTAATTTTACGTCAAAATTTACACATTCTACGTCAACATTTCACGTCACCAAAAATTTTTGACGTTGAATTAATAACTACTTAAATAATGATCATTTGATACATTTTTTGGGACATTAGGTACACACAATTACTAGAACTATCTAATTCTGAAATTTCAATGCTGTACCTTTGTCTATTTTGATGTAATCAATTTTACGACGTCATCATTTCACAACAAACGCCGCTGAGCTGTAATTCCGGCTTAACCCACACGAATAATGAAAATCAAAAATTATACAGTTTTCATCATGTTTCGTTTTTACTATGGAACAATTAATAATTCATCACAAGATTAAATTCATGAAATTATGGTAGGATTCTGCACATACTCTGCTGTCCGCCGAGTATACGCAGAAACGCTAATAGAAACACATTTCAAATGGCAGTTGACCAAGGGCCAATGTCAACACACCTGTGGCATAATGACGCAAATTCAAGTTACGCAGCAACCTGCACAAGCTCTTGGCGTGCATCGCCACCGGCCCTGGCAAAGTGCACGTGGGGGGTTGGTATTCCGGCAATCTCAGGAGTTGGGTATAAATTTTTTAAATGAGAAAATATTCTTACATATTTAAGAGATTTTTAGTTATATTCTTCTTTCATTTTCTGAATTATTTTTGACTATATTTTCTATTAAAAAACAGTTTTTAGGAATTCTAGTAGTGTTTTCAGTTGCAACTGCGAAACAAAACGTTCAATTCAAACAATTCACGCACTATCCAACACCTATGTAGGATGAATACGCGCAGATACGGTATTGATTTCGAAAATTTCATTTTGCACACATTTTTTTCATATAAGTTTTTTATTTCGCAGAAAGGAGGGTCCATTAAATGGGCGAACAGAGCGATTATGCAAAAACGCAATGTTTCCAAGAATATTGAAGACAACATCTAACCGGTTCAAATGAACTATTCATTTGCGGATAAATAATTTTACATAGAAATGATAAATATGAAAATATAACCGGCTATGCGTGAACATAAATTCGCGTACAAAGCGTAATATACGTAAATAAATATAAAACAGAAGCGTCCGGGAGCGAAAATGAAATATTTTTGATATTTGAAGTATTTACCAACAGAAACTACTAGCATCTTCGCCCATTTTGCAAAATGTTAGGCTATGAAAAAACTTTTGCAAATTACTTGATCCAAAATGTTCCTATGCAGAGAAAGGAGCCTTCGGTAACAAAAGCTGCGCACAGTTATACGAAATTGATGCAAAGGCACTGGCAAAAAATAGATAAAGAAAAATTTCGCATAAAATGCGGTTGCACAATGCACAAAAAAAGTAAAAAAAATTCACCATGCACCGGAAAGCCGTTAAGACAATGCCGGAACCCGTCCAGCGAATCCTAAAGATGTTTACCGACATAAAAACAACAATATAAATAACACATATACACATTCTTTAAGCTGCGTTTACACTGGCACGTGTGACAAAATCTTTTTGGGGTTCAACTTTCTTTATGTCACGAAAATTGAATATTTGTTGTGTCAGACACCTAGATCTTGATCACTCTTTATGTCTGGGACAAACATAAATTTTCATATACCTATGACGTAATCAATAAATCAAAAAAATTTGACGTCACAGGTTGTCGGTTCGGTTGAAGGACAAATTTTATTTTGTTTGATTGTGTATGATTACTTCATATATGAAAATTTATGTTTGTCCCAGGCAAAAAGAGTGATCGAGATCTAGGTGTCTGACACAACAAATATACAATTTTCGTGACAAAAAAAAAGTTGAAGCCTCCCAAAAATGTGTCGTCACACGTGCCAGTGTAAACGCAGCTTTAAATAAACTCGCGCCGACACAATGCAAAAGCAATAAACAGGAATATTCTTGCCACCAGAAAAGAGTAAACCTGTCAACCAATGTAAAGTGAAAAAAGAACAATAAAGAATTGCCAGAGAATCAAATCTCATCACATTTTTTCCGCAAACAATCACATATCTTCCAAAGGTCAAAACAAAAATATAAAAATAAAAAAGTTTAATTAATCTTTGGTTTCAGTCTGTGGCGTGTCACCCGCACTTTCAGTTTTGTCATCGACAGTCAATTGCTTCATGGCCGCTTGCACACGGCTGCTCAGCGCATCGCACACCTGAAACCGAGTGATAGTTATTTGCATTAAATTATACCGTATATCCTCGATTATGACCCCCCCCCCCCCCGAAAAAAACCCTGTGATGACCGAGAAAAAAAACTTCCCTTTTTGATGGGTGGCAAAGGCACCCATGTTTCAAAGTAGTTTTTACCGTAATTCTTCTAATAGAAGGGCGCCCATCTATTTTTTTCGTCAACTTTTTTTTACCTGACCTTCTATTGGAGACGCCCTTCTATTTTTTCGTCAACTCTTCAGCCAATCTTTTTCAAGTTCTGCCATGGCTTTTCTAAGTGTTACATCACAGACAGTTCATGGAATGAGGATACATAGAGCGCATTCAACATTTGATGTCAAAATAGGGCAAAAAGAATAAACCAAAGCCACTAAATCACAGCGTCCGCTGATTCCGAATTCTAGCACTTTGTGTTTCTTCTATTGGAGACCGCCCTTCTATTTATTTCATGGCCCAAATTGAGTCAAACAAGTGTACCTTCTATTGGAGACCGCCCTTCTATTAGAGACCTGCCCTTCTATTAGAATAAACACGGTATAGATGTTATCTTCAAAAGCATGTATTTTTCGCAGCCAATGTTCACTAGCACTACCAAAAATGACCCAAAAATAACCCAACACTAACCTTGCTGGCGGGCACGTCGGCTTCAAACGCGTAGCACACAAATTCGGCAGGTTTACGCCTGATTAGCAAGGCGAAAAGGCGCTCGTTGTCCGGATGTACTGTCCAATAAGCCACGTTGGAGAGTTTCACTCGGTGCCTGCGACACACAAAATGTCTCAAATTTTCGTCAGTAGTTCAGGACTTCAGGTGACAATCCCAGACACTGTAAAATGCCCTGCAAAATGTCAAATGTCATGCAAAGTGTCAAAAATCATTTAAAATGCCCTGTAAAATGGCAAACGTACGGATTTAATGGAAGTGATCTGAATTAATGTTGATGTCAAGTTTTATGAAAAAATGTCAAGCTTTGAAGTCTAGTTTAATTCTATTATCCTTTTCTAACTGAATCATAAAAACTTATTCTACCAGAAAAGTCGCTCGCTTCAATAAAAAAAGTAAAAGTATCGACTAGCTACATTCGATTATGGATGACCACATTCATTCGCACGCAGAGAAAACTGCATCAAAACATCATTTGTTCAATAAAAAAATCCAGGGTCAATTCACCTAAAATCAGCGCTGCCACCTTCATCGACTTTGACCAGGACCATCTCATCATCCACAAGAGCCAGTTTCCTCTCCTCAGTTTGATACACTTCGTGTTTGGCTCGGGCGGCCAGCACCTGCCGTATGGTCTCGTGGGCCACCCTGGGCCCGCCCCTGTCCGACAGAACGTTCACGCAGCCCAGAAAGCGCACCTTCGACCGGTGTGGATGGGTGTCAGTGAGTGTGATGTAACTTGGGGTAAAATGACATTATTCTGGCGATGCTTTGAGATGGGGCTGCAACGATATTTCTTTATGTTATGAGATGTGATTTTTGCGTCGTACCCTGCATTCAGCAAAATTTGAACCACTAATCTTAATAGTCAACTTGCAACAACCGATATTCAATTGACAATTATTGTCAACTCTCAATTCAATATCGTTCCAAAAAAATTCAACACAAAGCTCCCGATGGGTGTACACACCAAAAAAATGGAAATCAAATGTTTCGCGTCTCTAAAATAAACTAATAATATAAATAATGTCAATAAATTATCGATTTAAGGGTAAACTTAAAATTACCTACAGCACAACCATCCACCCCACGACATTTCCACCCCGAAATTTCACACCCAAAGAAAGTAACATACGACAAAACTATCGTCCAACGACACAGCGTCAGCAGCGGCGGTATCTTGCTGCGGCTGCGTATCGTCTTCCAAAGACAAGTCGAATTGAATTGCAAAACCAGCCGCTTCGGTTAACTCTGATGGGAAATGTGATAGTGTCGTTTATGTGTTGATAAAGGTATCCAAATATTAGAAATATGTACAAGTGAGAATAATGTCAACTGGCACATAATAGAGAAGGTCTAGGGCAGGGACGTAACCAGCATTTTTGAGCGGGGGGGGGCTGCTTGTTTACCGCCCTCCCCCCTAAAATTTTACCTACAGAATGAGGAATGGCGCCATGGTGCTGGCGTCATAAGTAGGCGCCACGCCATGGCGCCATTGGCGTTCGCGCTAGCGCCGTGAAACGCTGTATATGTATTTAAATGTACATACTATAGAGCGCCAAGCACAAAAATGGGAGGTATTTTCAAGGATTTGCGCCAATATGGAGCGATTTTTGATAGTTGTACAAAAATGCGCTTCTTTTTGCCTATTTTCACTTCCAAGATCACCAATTAGTACACCTTACTGCCTATTTTAGTACTATATGCATTTGCATACCCATTTTCAGTTATTAGTGACTTTAAGAGAATTTTCTGCCATTTTCCGTTCTATAGATAGAAAAATTCTAAATATTGAACCCCTAACCCAAAAACATTTTACACCCATCTATCACTCGGAATAAGCGTTTTGCTTTCTACCTGAAACCTCGCAGGGGTCAAAATAACGGTAACCCCCGCAGCTTTGACAGCTCTCAGCGTAGCGAGCCATGGACAAACCTTCACTCTTCTTGGACGCAGACCGGCGCTCGTCGGACGATTCTGTGCCACAAACAACAATCACACATTCATCACAATACAAAAAAAACACAACAAAGAGGTAAAAACCGAACCCCTGCTGCCGCTGTGTCTCTTGTGCGCGTCCACCCTGAGCGGGGGGCCCTGCGAGTGGACCAACTTGTTGCCGGCGAGCGAGCGCACCGCGCGCATCCACCCGCTGTACTCGGAGTCGCTCCACGCTTGGATTGTGTGCCTGGGAGGTGGGGAAGGTGGTAGGGTGAGTAATGAATAGCGTGCAAAACAAGGACGTATCCAGGGGGGTGGCGGGGGGGGGGCTGCAGCCCCCCCCCCCCCCGCTCCCGGGGTGAGACCGAAAAAATCGCGGGAAATGCAACTTTTCCGATACTTTTTTCACGGTAGGTGCAAAAATTTCGCGCGCTGGCGCGCGATCCTCCCTTCCAACACCTAATTATCCGCGGATCGGTCCCCGGTGACACAAATCCATGAAATCGTGTGCCCGCCGCTGTATATGAACATGTATTTGCATACATATATAGCGGTTTCTGGCGCTGGCGCCAGCGCCAATGGCGTCATGGCGTGGCGCCTATAAATGGCGCCAGCGCCATAGCGCCATTCCGTCACTATGTAGGCGAAATTTCAAGGAGGGGGGGCTGAGCCCCCCCCCCCTGTTCTTCGGGCTCCGTAAACAAGCAGCCCCCCCCCGCTCGAAAATCCTGGATACGTCCCTGGTGCAAAAGATGGCAATAGCGAGTAGCGTTTACATATTGCATTGTTTTTTTGGCTTTTTTGTTTAAAAAACGCTGTTTTTGAAATTGTGGCTAAACATCTTGCGCCTCTTAGCGAGATCGACGGTAGGGAGGTCGAAAAGCAAAAGCTTCCAAACAATTTTCTTCGAAAAGGAACAGATCAGCCCAAAGACAAGTTTATAGACAGCCTAAAACAGTCCGTCACACACCAATTCATGCAAAAGGGTACAAAAACTATTCACAACCAACGATTTCTTGACCAGATTGCCCTGCTCGTCGGGCAGCATCACGTTGACGGTGAACGTGAAGCGACGGTCGTCGGCCGCGTCGAGCAGGGCCACTTTCTGGGCCGATGGAAAATCTATCAGCACTGTGCCGCAAAGGGCGTCCCTCGCTGCGAGGAGTGAGCATTTTTGGTTGGTGGCATGTGTGGTCAACTGACAGCGACATTCAGAAGAGACATAGAGAAATCTAACATATTTACAAAAATAAAAATTTCGAATTACCCCCCCCCCATCCGATGTTGTCACAGTCGAGTAATTTGGAACATAATTTTCCGCATGCGTTTTTACATCAAAGCATGGCAACGATCGGATAACATGTCCGTTCAGTAAGAAATTATAAGGGAACATACCCTGACACATCAGATGTGACCCTTGAATGAACATGTAATGCCTGTCCCAGCGGGAGCCCAGCATGCCAGAACTGGAAATGAAAAAAAGGTAAAAAAGTTAAAAATCATCAAATTTGGGCACAAAAACTAAATGGAGGCATCAAAAAGGCGGAGTCAAGTAAACGCACCTTTTGATCAAAACATATCCCTTCATATTCACCACGCGATGGGGTGAATCGCCTTGTTGTGAATCACTTTTTTCTTTTGTCTCTTCAGAGCCTTCTGATTCCTGACCATGGGTATTTTCGCTCTCATAATTGCATTCTGGTGGACCAGAATCAGGTAAATAAACTGTAGGATCCATTTGTTGCATCGTTTTGATCGATTGAAGCAGTTCGATCTGCCGCGCGCGTTCCTCTTTTGATTCAGTGTGAATTCTGCGAGAAAGTCAATAAATCTGATTGTCAATATCAGATGAAAATTGTCGATATTCGATACGGTCTATCGACCCAACGATATGCACACAGTAAACGTTCGTTTGACGGAGGAAAAAACTCTGACAAAACTAGAGAAGGTATTTGACTTCTTTCAACTGATTTTTAAAAAATCTGCTTTTTCTTAGATTACGGAGTGGAACTGACACTTTCTGACACTTAACATACACCTATTTTCGGATTATTTTGGATGATTTTGAAAAAAATTCGATATAATTTTTTTTTAATAAATTATTATTTAAAAAAATTGAAACATTTTTATCGAGGCGTTTGAAAAAATTCTCCAACCCTAGACAAACACCCGCACTTACGTCTGCATCTGCTCCTGGGTCCTGGTGGCGAAGTCGAGCACGTTGGCGTTGGCGACGCACTGGGCGCCGGACGTGAAGTGCGACCGCAGCGCGTACAGCATCGCCAGCAGCGGCTCCACCGTGAGCGTGTAGCGGGTGAACTGCACGTTGTTCAGCCGCGCGTAGTACTCCAGCGAGCGCTGCGGGGTTAGGGTCAGGAATATGGGTTTATGTTGAGAAAGTGGTTTAAATGGGAATAAGTCTCTTTAAAAACACATTTGGTGTGAGAAACCTTAGCAGATAATGCGAGGTAAAAAAATCATCCATGTGAAATTTTCCAGGTTTATCTACAGGAACAGACGTGGATTGTGATGGCGCGAAGCAAAGATCACTTCTTGGTATTTAGTCCATTACACAATATCTGGAGCCAGTCCCACATCGCCAAAAATTTCATGCGAAATTGTCAGACAAATTTGAGCGGAATTAGATAAACTTTTCTTTAGCGTTTTGCCGGGAACTTTACATGTGTCATGAGACTTGAACAGACATTTGACACTTGCCACAACATTCTACAGGGTGCTAGCGGCTACCCCCTTTCATCCGAACACAACCCCAGCCACCAACCCTATGGAAAGCGAATCGCTTCTCATAGACATCTTTGGCGTGCGCGTGCAGCTTGGCGTCGGCGTCGCGTTTGCCCAGGCGGAGGCGTTTCGCCTCGGCCGCGTCCAGCTCCGAGTCGGCCTGGTGGAAGGCGGCCCTGTGCTCGGTGGTCACCAACTGAAGCTCGCTTACCAGGCTCGTGATTTGCTCCTGGGGGGGGGTGAGATGGCTGTTTGGGGTAGGGATGGATGGGGGTTTTTGACGGGGGGTTTTAACGCACTTTTTTCCTCCGCAGCCAGAAAAATTGGTATACTCGGCGGACATCACACCTAGTATGGAAACCTACCATAATTTAATGAATAAAATCTTGTGATAAATTTCGTAATAATTCATTCCATAGTAAAAATGAATATTATGATGAAAAAAACGGTATAATTTTTGGTTCAGTATTAAGGTGGGTTATGGTAGGTTTTTACACTAAGTGTGATGTCCGCCGAGTACAATAATGCAAACGTATTTTACAGTTTTTAGCACGCAATTTCACATACACATTACCATTGGTGGTCGTTTTCATTGGTTTTACTTGCATTTCTTCATGCTTTGTGTAACAAGCAGTGATATGTTAGTGTAGTATATAATATCTAATCAACGTGCTCCAACATACCACCATACATTTAAAAAAGTACAAAAACGGCTGTTGTATTAAACCGGGGTCCTCAAAACCGGTCGTCTTTCCATCAGTACTCAGTACATGTACACGTTTGCAAAGTACGCAAACTCGAACACGCGAACTCACGAGCACGCTGCTGTGCATCTGCTGCGCCACCATCTGCATGCAGCCGGCCGCGTCCGACAAGGTGTTGCTCAGTTTCTGCATGACAGCGGGTGTCTCGTAGGTCGCCTCGTCCAGCGGCAAGCTCTGTGTTGGGTTGTTTTTTGTTGTGATGGTTCATGGCCCTGTTTTCACTACAATGCTTTATTAATGGTTGGACTTTTGTAATAATGTTGTATTGTAGAAATGGTCCACGATTTTTGAAATTATTGCAAACAACTGCTTAATTCGTGCAGCTGTTTCCAAATACTCTTCACTTTCAGTTTCATTTATTTGGTTTATTTGGAAGCTGGCTCCCTGTGCTGGCTCTTATTGTAGCTCTTATGCACGGTGTACTATTTGTGGGAAAAACACAAACAAAAACTCTGTCTTTTTTACAAAAAAATTCGGCCGGTCCACCGGCCGAATGACACATAAACAAAATCAGGCCACAAAACGTCAATCAGAAGCGACCATTCGCATCGACCAAAAAAAATCGACAGTCGACCGAATGACGCACCATTTTATCGAACCCATCGACAACTGAAGCCAACTGCGCCAGCGCCGTGGCCAATTCATTCTGGGCGTTCGTAACGCGTCCCACGGCCGCTTGCACGTCGACGGCGAACGTGTGCAGCTGCTTGGTGTCCTCCTCGAAGAGGCCGACCAGCGAGCGCAGCTGCGATCGGGTTTTGGCACAGTGCCAAGTGAGAAGTTGACATGTGAGAGTGCATTTTGCAGTCGTACCTGAGGAGGATCGCTTAGCGCATCTTCCAGTGGAATTAGAGTGCGCATTGTGGCTTATTCGCCGGTGAGTTTCTAGAAATTGTTGGCCAGCTTCAATTAATTGGGAGAGCGTGAATTTTTATTTTTTTATTGTCCCATGTTTTTTGGATACGAGTATGATTTTGAAAAGGTTTTTTTCTCCATTGCTGTTGGAGATGTTCGTATTTCGGGCGTGCCGGATGTCCGCCCGTGGCCGACTGGGATATTTTATTTGACATTTGACAAGTTTGTTTGACATTTTACACGATATTTAAGTGTTTTCTAGGATCCTCGGGTTGTAGGGCAACAATCTATTGTTTTAACTTTTTACGTTTTCCTTTTTACCTGGGTATTTCTGCCAGAAAAACGTAACATATCGGTATTTTAAGGAAACGTAAACACGTTTTTGCAGCTGTGCAGTTCGAAAACTCCCATTTTTAACCATTTTGTTATGCTCACATTCTGTACGCAGTTGCTACCTAAATTTCACAATTCACAAGTGGTGGTTGTCGTTTCTAACAGGTGGTGTTGAGTTGACTACCTAGGTATTTTACTTTCAATGTTTTTAAATACATTTATCTGTCTATCTCCTATTTATTTATGAGTGACAGTGCATATGACGAGGGTGCTTCTAAAAGTGCCCTTCAACAATTTTGTCAAATTTGAGTTAAGGATGGTTAGAAATTTTCCGGTGTTTTTTCAATCACTCACTACGATATGACGCCGTAAGAAAAGTGGCGGCATCACCCGTGAAGTTTGCATTGCGGTAAAAAATATCTTATCTTTGAACATTTAGTTTCATTTCCTAAATTCTAACTTTTCGCTAGAAATTTAGAAATGGAAATAGATTCTGAAGGCCGAAATGCTTAAAAAGATTTTTATAGTGCAGAGTTCCGTGCTTTAATGATTTAATGTAAAATTATTCCCCCACTTGATAAAAATTATTCCCCCAAAATGTCTGACGAGAATATAATTCCCCAGGGGAATTACTCGAGTAAATACGTTTACATAGTATTTATGATCTTGCCATGGTAACTTTTTTACAACTCTTATGAAGCTTAAGACTAGTGATGTAAAAGCGCCATGGCGTTGGCGCTTGGCGCTAGCGCCAAAGCAAAAAGCGCCATGGCGCTTTTGGCGCTTGGCGCTATTCTTATCCAAGCAATTGAAGGCACAAAATTTGAACTGAACAATGTGTGTATGTGCATACATAAGTATGCATGTATGTATAGTGTGTAAATATGTATTTACATAGTATCCAAGTTTAACAATGAAATAAGTATCCAAAATATAATGGTGTCCACATCTCCTGGTGGTTTCGACAATATTAGGGACTGTGATTGAAGTGTCGAGGAGTGTCCACCAGGGTCTGCTAGCTCACACAATTGAGCTGAGGGCTCCTCAACCCCAAACTGTCAAAGGTATTGGTCACCCATTTGGAACTACCTCCAGTGAACTAATGAAAAAAATTCAAATACACGCCAAAACGTATGCAAAACCCATATTTGATAAGAAAACCACTGTTTCAACAGTAAAATGCTGTAAAATGTAACTTTTTGTAAAAAAAACTTCAGTTTTTATCAAGAACCTTGAGTTTTTATCAAGAACCTTGAGTTTTTACTAAAAAAACTAGAGTTTTTATCAAAAAACTTGAGTTTTTACCAAAAAACTCGTTTTTTTTCTTCAAAAAACACAGAAATAAAACACAGAAACTCAAGTTTTTTTTCGTGAAAAAAACTCAAAACACAGATATTCCTTTTTGAAAAACTCGAAATACAGAAAGTGTTTTTATTTTGAGAACTCACCCATCATTGGTTACACTAGGTAAAAACATGCTGCTCAGCTTATAATTATGTCAGAAGTTGGCAACGAAAGCAAACTCGATAGAGCCGAATGTAGGATACCCAAATGGCTGAAACATTTTTGGGGAGTTGGAGATCGATAGATCGTTGCGCCTCAGGACCGATAGCTGAGCAACCTCTGGGATAAATAGATAGCTGGAGCATTTTGTGGGTAACCCCCAATCTCCCTGTCCCTAGACAAGTGTGTTTTCCTATGTTCCACAGCAAGAGCACTTTAAAAAAAATATTTATGCTTACGCTTTTTTTAACGCTTTCCCAGGTATTTTAAAAATACCTTACGCTTACAGCATCCATACACAACATTTGGAAAGTGTATTTACGCTTACACTTACGCTTTCCAAAAATACCGGTATTTTCACAACTCTGCTTGGCGCTAGCAATTTTAAAAGCGCCAGAGAAGCGCCACAAAGTATTCAAGAGATCCACCAAAAATGTGAAAAACGCTGTCATTTTCACTTATTAACTAGCAATTGAAATACAGTTTATATACCAATATCAAAGATAATATGAAATCTATTTTTTATATAATTTTTTTGGATATTCGGAAAGTTTTTCTCAATATCTTTCATTGAAAATTCATCTGTATTCATGTGTTTATTTAATATATGGTTTTTTTATTCAGATGGGCAATTGTGAATTTCGACACCGAGTGTGCATTCGGTATATCACCGTGTTTCCTCGAAATACCCCTAGGGGGTATAGGGGGGGAGTTAATTCGAGGGAGGCTGGTTCAAGGGGGCTTATTTTTTGTCAGCAAATTTCGCGATCGAAGGATCGTAGTAAAGAATAGGCCAGAACATAGCCAAAACGTGTAATAAATGAGACCAAACAGTTTTTACTTATTTGGACATATGGATATATCTACACAAACTAGTACTAAATACGTGTAGCTGCGATGCAATTTGGCAGCTTTTAATACATCGTGTACATTGCATGATTGCATACATGATTTACATTAATTGAGACGGGGGTATTTCGAGGGGGGAATTCTTCCACAGGTCGCTCAGACCTGGAGGTATTTCGAGGGGTGAGTACCCGGGGGGGCTAATTCGAGGACATACGGTGTATCGTTTCAAGGTCATTAGGAAATATGAGTTGGCGCTGGCGCTGTTGGCGCTTGGCGCCATCATCCTCTAGCGCCATTGGCGCCTGGCGCTTCAACCCAGAAAAGCGCCATGGCGCTTCTGGCGCTTGGCGCTCGAGTCGTGTGGCGCCACTGGCGCTTGGCGCCGAACATGCGAAAAGCGCCATGGCGCTGTTGGCGCTTGGCGCCAAAGTCCTGGCGCTTTTTACATCACTACTAAGACAAGACATCAGTGGACAAGTGATTTTTCCACACCACAGACTTCAAAATGTAAATGTCTAGATTGCACGATTAATGAAATTCTGGTTACCGTATTTCCTCGAAATACCCCCCCTCGAAATACCCTCCCCTCGTTTGACCCCCCCTCTCGAGACCACTATGAAACAATCACCCCCCCTCGAAATACCCGCCCCCAAATTGTGTGTAAAGAGAACGTACATGACAAATACTGCAGTTTGTGTTCTGCGTAGTGCAGAACACACGTCAAAACAATGTCGGAATCACGTTAGAACAATGGCCCTACACACACTAGTTTTCACCGTCCGTGACTGATGTGAAAACTGAAATGGCGACATGGCGACATTCAGCTTACTCTTATTGTATGCTATATGAGTTTTAGTTTTGAAATTTTCAAATTTTAACTTTTATTAATTAAAATTCCAATTTAAATAAAATCAAATCATTCACCCGTGTTCGTTAATTTGGATTTGAAAAAAATTCAGTTTTCCCACGAAGTCACGGTGAAAACTAGTGTGTGTGGGCACAATGTTTATACGATCTACGTACTAATATTAGTCTACATGACAGTTATTAATGGATTTTTCGACCCCAGCGCACATCACAAACAACGATTTTGTACTAGGGTTTCAAAAAATTTCTGGCGAAATAATCACCCCCCTCCTCGAAATACCCCCCTCGTTTACCCCCCCCCCCTCTCGGGAGCACTATGAAACAATCACCCCCGGGGTGTATTTCGAGGAAATACGGTATGTATTTTATGAGTAGGTAGGTATATTCACAAATTCATAAAAAGCGGTCAAAAAAATTTACCAGCCGTGACTTGTACTAAAGTTTGCAGCAATAATCGACTTTTTTTATGTACAGCAACAGAGACAACTAACTAAGTAATTCTTTAACATCCTGTGTATTTATAACTATCACTTTGATCAAACATTTCAGCTTTACTAATTAGTCTAATTAATCTTTTTTTTCAACACAAAGGCCAGAGAGAATGGTGGAAGATTATTCATACCTTAACTCCACTTGCTTTGAGCCTGTGTTAGATGAATGGCATATGAACATAGTGACCATCATCAGAACAATATTTTGGGTATTTTTTGGAACACCATTGGCATTTGTTGGTATCATTGGGAACATTGCCGCAGCTGTGATTTTCAGCAGGTGACATTTCCTCTGGATTTGGAGTTGCCTTTTATTTTATTAGTGAAGGATAATGTTAAGGGATTGCCGCCGCAGCATGTCAGCCCGAATTGTGAAGCGCCCAACCGCCTCTCAACCGCAGTCCGTAGTCTAGTGGTTAGGGCACTCGTATTCTATATACTACGAGGGGTGCGGGGTCGATTCCCGACTGAGGCAAGTGCAATTTTGCACTCTTTCTATACCTATGTAATTAACTTCAACTGCTGATAATTAGAATGCAGAAAGTGTGCTAAAAATGTGTAAAATACATTTGTAAAGTATGCAATTAATTTAAAAAATTAGGTGTTAATGTGATATTGACGTATTTTATGTACAAAACGTGTAACCCCTCTGCACTCTCCTGACACAGAACGTTCCGTCTGTCTTGGATCAGCATACTTCTGGTGCCACTCCCAGACCCTGTAAAAAGCCCTGCAACATGTCAAATATCATGCAAAGTTTCTTAAGTCATGGAAAATGTCTTACAAAATGGCAAAAATACGTTTGCCATTTTGCAGGGCATTTTCCCATGACTTTTGACACTTTACATGACATTTGACGTTTTTCAGCGCTTTTTACAGGGTCTGGGAGTGCCCCCTGGCAGCACTGGCAGTTTATGACACATTGATATCAGTGTTGTATCTCCTACTGCACTCTGTTGATAACTTAAGCACTTCCTTCAAGTGGACTACAATGCACCACATATGGATACACTATACTTTGGTTGCATTTCCAATATCCCAGTGGTTATATACTGGATCAGTTTATCTGACAGTAGCTGTAGTTTTTGGAGGACTGGTTTCTGTACTTTTTCCAAAAGTTCACAGGTATTGCAGGCTGAAATTTGCTTGAAATATGTACCTATATCAATAATTTTATGTCCCATGCATGCAGGTCTAGGAGCACTAAATTTGCTGCCGTGATTTTAATTATGGGCATCACAATATTTTCCTTCCTATTCAATTTGCCAAAATGTTTCACTCTAACTGTTGATCAATTAGAGGAGTGCCCTGACGAATCATGGTATAAGTACAACTTGCAGCCGACTCAATGGTACTTTAGTCATACATACACGTTTATTTACAATGTAATCCTGGTGGCAGTCCCAAGCCCTGTAAAGTGTAAAGTAAAGTGTCAAATGTAAAGTCAAATGCAAAGTAAACTGTCAATCGTCATGCAAAGTTCAGTAATTGAAATCTTTTCTATTTTGTATTAATTGACACTTTACTTTGCATTTGACTTTACATTTGACACTTTACTTTACATTTTACAGGGCTTGGGACTGCCTCCTGGTGACACTTGTCGATGTTGCATTGCCATATTTGCTGATTTGGGTGTTGTTCTGTGTTCTTCTGGTCACTGGAGGTATGAAGTGCTGCATCAGGTTATGTTTGATGTGCCAATAAACGATGGCAAACAAAAATTCGAAAACATTTTCTAATTTTTCTTGACTTTTCTTTAAATTTTTTTTCAGTGTTTCTAAAAATAAAAGAGTATAAAATCCAGAATTTCTCACGCAAAGGGCGCCGCGCGATGACGACAACCCGTGGCGCCCCTGGCGCCTGGCGCTCTTATTTGGACTGGCGCAATTGGCGCTTTCTCCCTTATTTCTGGCGCTTTTGCATCACTAATTTGTATGCACCAAAACAGGTTTCGCCAGTCACGCCGCTACGCGAGAGACTACGGGGTAGAAGAACCAAATAGGAGTGGTGCCAGTCCCAGACCCTGTAACATGCCCTGTTAAATGTCAAATGTTATGCAAAGTGTCAAAGGTCATGTAAAATGCCCTGCAAAATGGCAACTCGGTTGCCATTTTGCATTGCATTTTATATGACTTTTGCCACTTTGCATGACATTTGACATTTGACATTTGACAGGGCATTTGACAGGGTCTGGCACCGCCCTCAGGTGCGGCGGCCATACCACTAGCCACATTCATTGGCATCGCTGTGCTTTTTCTCATCTGCAACTTCACCCATCTATTGATTTCAGTGTTTGAGATATTTGAACCCCTTATGAACGTGATTGGCTATCGTAATTTTGAAATACTGGAGGTAAGTTTGACATTTTTAAAATTGAAATTGATTTTGTTTTTGTATTTAATTCTACATGTACTCGGCCGGAAGACCCCAAAGTAATTATGCACCCAAATGTCTTAAATAGTCGATAGCGCGGGAGCAGGATACTTACGTAGCACTTTCACAAAAAAGGTACAGTCATTCCAAGCGATAAATTTTTACTGAAAAATGTTTTTCTGCGTTTTTGAAATATTATTATTTTTAAACGATGAAATCTTAATAGAGTGTAATGCATAGCATGCGGTTCACGGTCATAACTAGGTATTTCTGGCGCACGCCATGCTTTAAGCGGGAATTAGAGCTCAGCGTCGATTCGACGTGAAATGACGACGTGAAATGATGTCGTGAAATTAATTACACGAGTGTGGATCATGCTACGGGTCTACAATTTTCTAAGGATAATATATGAATCAATACCTTAATCGTGTTTAATACTGAGTGTTATCAGCCACAACTAGAGCGAATTGAAAAATGCAATTTTTATCATTCCACGTCATCATTTTACGTCAGGGACCAACTTGACATTTCACGTCAGACTATTGCAAGCAATAGTCTGACGTGAAATGTCAAGTTGTTCCCTGACACTGTGACGTGAAATGATGATGACGTGAAATGATAAAAATTGAATTTTTCAATTCGCTCTATTCAATTCAATTCAATTAGGTTTACTTGACTCAGACCTCAAAAGCCAAATGCAAGTAAAATACACAATTCATACCCATCGAGTACTCCTATTTTGCGGTCCTAATAGGTGAGTTTGTGCGCTTTGTATACACAGAAGGTGTGGGAGAATATAGAGAAAACACCTAGTCTACTTACTACCTTACTAAAAAGTGGGCGGCAGACAACATTGCCAGGAACACCGAAAAACAGAACACTCTAGCACCCCACGACCCGGGTTTGTCCGCGTTAAAAACAATTTGCAACATTTGAACAAAAACGTGCATAAAAGAGTAAAGTGAAAATCAACATTCTGATGTTAAGTGAAAATCATAATCAAAGTCGCCGTTAGAAAATCCCCTTTGTCAAAGAAAATCATGATCTTTCCGAAGCGTTTTCCGCTTGCTATTCCATGAGTTTTTCCAACTTTTTTCCAAGTTTTGACATTATTGAAAACAGGTTTGCTGTGTTTTTGGTTGTAAACCACTTTGCAAAATGATACAGTTTTGTACAGTGTAGGTATACATGGATCTTCTTTGCATCCAAGGTCGGCTTACTGCTTAACCGGGGATCCCGCTCGCGAACGATGAACCGTCGCTGCGTTCCCCCCAGTTTTCCAGTACTCTAGTTGTGGCTGATAACACTCAGTATTGGACACGATTAAGGTATTGATTCATATATTATCCTTAGAAAATTGTAGACCCGTAGCATGATCCACACTCGTGTAATTAATTTCACGACATCATTTCACGTCGTCATTTCACGTCGAATCGACGCTGAGCTCTAATTCCCGCTATAATGACAGAATGGCAGAAATTTTATCAAAACGTAATTTTCTGGAAATGCAAGTACTGCCATATATTATACTTATGTTGAGGCACAACGTTGAATCTAACAGATGACAAACAAGTTGGATTATAATTTTTTTCAGTGATCGAGCCCATTCGGGATAATCACTTGCAGCAAATGCAGACTGAATTTCGAAAATTTGATCATATCTACTTTAAAACAAATGCATTCTTTACTTTTACACATTCATGCCTCAAACACAGACTGTGAGTACATTTCTGGAGATTGTGAACACGACATGCAAAGTGCTGATCTACTACGGCAGCAGTGAGCTGTTCAGGGGGCTGTCCCAAACCCTGTTAAGTGTAAAGTAAAGTGTCAAATGTCATGTAAAATGTAAATCAAAACGAAAGAGAAAAGATTTTATTACTGAAATTTACATGACATTTGACACTTTGTATGAAATTTTACATGACATTTGACACTTTACTTTACACTTTACATGGTCTGGGATTGTCACCAGGCGGGAGTTTTGTACCACGTTCTGCCGCAGGAAGAGACCCCATGATGAGCAGCCGGCTGTTGGTGTCGTGATGCACCAATCCCTCCTCAAAGATGAGCATGAAGCTCGCTGATATTATATGTAGTTGACCATGAAACGGGGATTTATGCCGCTTAAGTTGATACCGTTGAACTTATGCTCGAAACGACCTGGGGGTATTTCGAGGGGGTGGGTTATTCAAGGGGGGTATTTCGAGTGGGCGGAGGTTAGTCAAGGGGGGTACTTCGAGGGGGCGGGGGTTATTCAAGGGGGTATTTCGAGGAAATACGGTAGTTACTAGGGGTACAACAAAATTCTGGCGAAATAATACTCCCAGGTTTGAGCGAGCCCCCTCGAAATACCCCTGTCTGGAATGATGTACATCAGGTATGCAATGTACATGGTGTATTTATTGGTGCCTATATAGTTTGTCTAGCGATGTAAATACATTGAAATGTCCAAATAGGTATACCTATCCTATTTGGTGACATTTATTACCGGTTTTAACGCGTAAACGCGTATTCTTTAAAATACTATGAATTTCCCCAAAAATTTCTGACGAAATATAACCCCCTCGATTTAGCCCCCACACCCCAAAATTTACACTCTGAAAAAAATAAACCCCCTGGGGCAATTTCGAGCAAATACAGTATATGATAAGTCAAGTAACAAAGAATTTATAATTAAGAGTTCATTATCAGTTCAGAAATTTATCACTCAATTCAGTGTCTTTAGTTAGGTATTACAATAATCACAACATTTCCTGCCATATCTCATTTGTGTTGCGTTCTTACACGATCCCGTAATTTTGGTCAGCTACCTTGGTTGAGGGTGAAAAAATACAAGCTTTTTAGGCATTATAAATAAATATAAGAGGAATTTTTAGAATAGCTGGAATTGATATGAAACCAGTATCAGGCAAATCGATAAACTGTTGGTCATATTACAATGTCTTTTTTCATCCACTTCATTCAAAAAAGTATCACGATTATTCACAACGATTCTCTGTCTCATCATTCTTCACACGGGTGTTTGGACGCTCTTCACCAGGGGGCAGTCCCAGACCCTGTAAAATGCCACGTAAAATGTCAAATGTCATGCAGACTGTCAAAAGTCATGTAAAATGCCCGATAAAATGGGTTTGCCATTTTACCGGACATTTTACATGACTTTTGACACTTTACATGACATTTTACATTTTACAGGGCATTTTACAGGGTCTGGAACTGGCACCAGTCTCTATATCGACACACCAACTGACAATTTCAGTTTCGCGATATTCGTGCTGTTCGGCTTCCCACAGACCTGTAGAATTTAAAAAAATTGCTGTTGAAAATCAAGTCATAAAAGTTGGATAAAAACACCATATTTCCTTAAATACACACCTTGAATAAACCCCCTCAAAATACCCCAGTCTTGAATGAGATACATCATGTATGCAATATATTTACATTATATTTATAAATGGGGCCAATTTGCATCGCAGATTCACATTGAGATCTACATTGATATGCCCTAATATAACCCATATTCCGTTTGGATTGGACACATTTATTACCATTTTTGGGTATGTAAAAGCCTATTCTTTACTAAGATCCTTCACAAATTTCTGGCGAAAAATAAACCCCCTCTCGAACAAGCCCCCTCGAATTAACCCCCCAAATTTGCTGGGGAAAAAATAACCCCCTGGGGGTATTACGAGGAAATACGGTAGTACAGTGTCACATTCACTTTACCCAACCATCAGGGGTGCACTCCGGCATGTAAGAAGAAGTCAAAACAACCCCTTCGTCGATTTGCTCCAGTAGTTCGTCATACGATTTTGCTAGCTCTTCCTTGCAACCTTTGACTTTGACTGGTGGGGTTATGGTTTTTTGTCGATAATTTTTATTTGGTTTTCTATTTTTAACGAGAAATTGTGTTTAATAAAAGGATTGTTAACTCCGATTTGCAGCACAATATGGCTGAAACAAGATTTTTAAAGTCCCAATGGAATAATGGTGAATTTCCAATTCCGGAATCATCGTAAAAATTACTGTAGTCCTCCATGTGAAATATCGGAAATGGTCTCAGGGAAGAAGTAAGATACCTGGGCGACTTTCTTTGTTACATATTTATTTTACCTGGCATTTTGCTTTTACATGACGCTTGATAAATTTTATTTTGTGAAAATGTTTTCACAACTGTAGTTGTCATATAATATCAAAGTAAATATTTATGAAAGCCATTTTTACCTTCTGCAGTGACGAATGCCACAACCTGCAAGAAAGGAACGAAAATGAAGTTTGTCAGTTGAAAAACGTTTTTCAAAAACAGGCGCTCACTAAAAATGCCAATGTCAATGTTCTGATCATCTTGACTTCGATACGATTGGTGGAATTTTTACAATCTAGCAAACTGATTGAAAATGCGCTGCTCAGTTGAACTGAGTGTTTGTTAAATTTATAAATTTTATTTTACGTGTCTGCTATTTTATAAAGCTAAATGTGCACGTATTTTATTTTTTAGAACGATTCCGCAGTAACCTTTGATAAAGACCGTCATTCATAAAAATATTACCTTTAAATGTTGTAACAGAAGCGGGCCATTTTCCACCCTGTCCTGCTTCACTTGTACACCTGGTGGCAATCCCAAGCCCTGTAAAGTGTAAAGTAAAGTATCAAATGTAAAGTCAAATGCAAAGTAAAGTGTCAAATGTAAAGTCAAATGCAAAGTAAACTGTCAATTGTCATGCAAATTTCAGTAATAAAATATTTTCTTTTTTGTTTTGCTTGACACTTTACTTTACACTTGACTTTACATTTGACACTTTACTTTACACTTTACAGGGCTTGGGACTGCCCCCTGTTGTAACCTGTACACTTGAACATACCTGCATACCTATCGCGAAATTAACACATGTAGTGATGGAATGGTGCTGGCGCCATATTGGGGCGCCCTTGTCCTCTGTGGCGCCCTCGGCCCTGTCACCATTCTGTGGCGCCTTGTTTCTCACGATGGCAACCCCCCCCCGCCCCCGAAAAAAAGTATTTAAATTTTTAGGTATTTTTTCTAAAATGACTTTTCGAATTTTCGAATTTTTCCACAAAATACTTTTCGAATTTCAGATTTAGTTTTCGAATTTTCGAATTTTTTGGTAGTTTTCGAATTTTTTTGGTAGTTTTCGAATTTTCGAATTTTTTTTTGCCATCGTTACTTGTTTCCGAATGGCGCCATGGCGCCATAGCGCTTGGTGCCTTTTCTCTAGCGCTTCTCCATCACTAAACACATTATTCAAAATTACCGCTGCTTAGCAAAAGCGTACATGACGAAAAGCCGATTTGACAACCGACCAGACATTGAATTTTTTGCTTCCGCAGTTTTTGTACTGAATGACTACAAACTTGTTGAAATTTTGTGATATTTGTGCGCGTTTATGCAACAAAAATTCACCATCGACTTTCACGCAATTTCTGGCGAAATAATGAACACCCTCGATCGAATGAGCCCGCCTCGAATAAAACCCCCGCAAATTTTTTTCTCTATAATTGGGTTTTCTCCGGGGCTATTTCGAGGTCATACGGTAGTGACAACTGACAAGTATCTCAGACATACTCAGAATGTGCGTTATGCCAGTGCAAACTTTTTAAATGCCTGTCAATGCTAATTCGTTGACGCTAGTTAAGTTTTCTCTGCACTGCAAAATCTGTTTTGAACCGGATTGAAGTAAACGGAATGTAGTATATTTGAGGCCACTATTTGACGCTAGCTGGAGACAATGCGTTGACAGTCCCGTGCGTTGACATTTTGACGCGTTGACATTTTGACGCGTTCAAAAAGGCTCCTCAACTCACTAATGGTCAACTAGTCTGCGTAGCCACTCCGTCTATTTGGCGTGCAGTCGTTTACCTTACTTCATTAGACTGCGAAAATGTCGATGAAAAATGGATCACAAAACAGCCAATCCTAAATTAAACCGTCGATCACATTCACGGTCATCACACTGTTCCACACTCATTCCAGCATTTTAACAAAAAAAATAAAAATAAAATAATCATCCCGATTCCCAATCACTTCAGTTCTGCGCGCCGCACGGCACCTGCCTCTGTTGGTTTTCCAGGCGGGTGTTTGGCTCCTCCTTTCCGGTTTTTGGGTTGACGCACCAACTCGAGGAGCCGAAAGCGCCGCTGGAGAACTGCTCGCGGGTCCATGAGAGACCTGCGCGGTAAATTTTTTAAAGTGTATTTTTGATGAGTAATTAGCTACTTGAATTTACATCCGATTACCTAGTTCGTGTTTTGAGTGCAAGTGTACGTCCTAGACCAAGACCTTGTAAAATGCATTAAAAAATGACAAATGTCATCCGAAGTGTCAAAAGTAGTGATGTAAAAAGCGCCAGGACTTTGGCGCCAAGCGCCAAAAGCGCCATGGCGCTTTTCCGACCCCCCCCCCCCCCACCGGCAAGCGCCAATCTCGCCAAGCACCAGAAGTGTCATGGCGCTTTTTGCTGTGGAGCAAGCGCCAGCGCCAGGCATTTTGTTCCTGGCGTTGGGCAAAAATAGCGCCAAGCACCAAAAGCGTCATCGCGCTTTTCAGGGCCATGGCGCCAAGCGCAAATAGCGCCACAGCAATCTAGCGCCAAGCGCCAATGGCGGAACAGCAATTTAGCGCCAAGCGCCAATAGCGCCATGACGCTTTTAGCTTTGGCGCTAGCGCCATGGCGCTCTTACATCACTAGTCAAAAGTCGTTGAAAACGACCTTCATTATGTAAAACTTTATTCTCTTTTTCAACAAACGTTTGGCATTTTTCATGACATTTCATGACAGTAAATCCAAAAATGTGTTCAGTAAATCCAAATTCTACCGTATTCCACCAAATTTATCTCACCGTCCTCTTGGCAGGTGGGAATGTAGTATGCATCGACCATGGCGCCAGAAGCGACCAAGTTTTCCAGCTTTGTTTCGGCTTTGATCCTGACATCATCACAGGAGCCTGTGAAGAAAGTGCCCAAAGTTATGTCAGCGGTATTCGTATTTATTTACCTACTCTCTGGAGGATTTGTGAATGTACCATTCATATTTACCGTATTTCTTCTAATAGAACGGCACCTCAAATAGAACGGCAGGTTTTCTCACTTTTTTACACCCACGAAAAGAATAGAACGGCAGCCTCCAATAGAACGGCAGGAAGAGTTACGTTGTAAGAGTGCCAATACACAAAAATATATGAGAAATTAGTGGTTATATCACCCAGAGCAGACTGTTCAGAACTATGATTTACCGTATTTCCTCGAAATACCCCCCCCCCCCTTGAAATACCCCCCCCCCCCTCGTTTGACCCCCCCCCTCTCGAGACCACTATGAAACAATCACCCCCCCCCCCTCGAAATACCCCCCCCCCAAATTGAGTGTAAAGAGAACGTACGTGACAAATACTGCAGTTTGTGTTCTGCGTAGTGCAGAACACACGTTAAAACAATGTCGGAATCATGTTAGAACAGTGTTTATACCATCTACGTACTAATATTAGTCTACAGAACCTTATAAATGGCGGTTTTTGTTGCATTTTTCGACGTCTGCGTACGTTTCAGACGACAATTTCGTACTCGGTTTTCAAAAATTTTCTTGTGAAATAATAACCCCCCCCCCCTCGAAATACCCCCCCCCCTCTCGGGACCACTATGAAACAATCACCCCCCGGGGGGTATTTCGAGGAAATACGGTAGGTGTTGTTTTCACATTTGGTTTTGTTCTTATTGATGATCTGAGAATTAAATGTCGCTCACGTCTCACTAAAAATAGTATGTTCAAATCAAAAATGTGTGAAAAAGTTTGATGAAATAAATAGAACGGCAGGTAAAAAGTTGACGAAAAAATAGAACGGCGCCGTTCTATTAGAAGAAATACGGTAGTGGTATTTCTAACACTGCTTTTCATAGAGACTCGCCGGTTGACATTTTAACACGAAATAAGCACAAGAAAATAACGGAAGTTACATCCCTAGGCACTCGCATGCAAGTGGACATCACGAAAAAGTGCTGCAGTTTAGCTTAGATCTAGGTATTTTGGAGAAATTCACACTCACCCTCGGGGGCTTTCATAGGTTGCACAGCAAAAGCACACACTGCAACCTGTAAATAAAGAAGTAATCAATTTATTTACCACGGATGGTAAATGCTCTGCTAAGAAAAATGGCACTGCACCGTATCGGCATTTATTTAGGTATGCTAATTATAGTAAATCACTTAAATATGATTTTAGCGTTTTTATCACCGTATTGAAGTCAATTGCGCAAGTGAAGGATAAAAAACGTTATAAAGTTAGAAGTCAATGTGAAAGAACGTGAGAATAAAAGTAAATTGTAAATAAGTTATAATCTAAATGGCTATTAAAAAGTAGAAAAGAACTGGCAAGTGAAAAGAAAAGGATAAAAAATAGAAAGTTTTTTACTTTTTACTTGGCATTTCGCTTATCACCTTCCTTGTCTTTTTACCTTTAACTTTCTACTGTCATTTCACTAAACTCATTTACTTATAAATTTACTTTTAACGTTTAACTTCTAAATTAACTCTTTTTACTTTTTACTTCTATTTACCAAATTGTTTTCTTTTGGCTTCTCCATTTGGCACCTGATCAGACATCAGACTGTATTTTGATAGATGAGGCCACGTGAAAACCAGAATAATAAATACAAGGGGTAATATGTATATGTGTAATATGTATTTACAAATCGACTTACGAGTGCCAGAAGTGACAGGGTTCGGATCATATTGAAAATATACTTTTAATGTTTTAGTGAATAATTGAAGTATACTTTTTTTACCGGCGAAAATGAGACAGATGCCACAGTAGCTATTGCTCAACTGAAAAATGTGTATCGGTTATATATTCGGCGCGGTTGATCAAAATAGCACAACAACAAGCTTTCATTGAAATTTATTAGATTTATTAGTCAGACAGCCGGATTAGATGATCGAATGTCCATTATTGTCAATGCGATTTCATTACAACGGCGAACGGATACGCAAACATGAAAAGCGGAGATTACTGTCAACTACCTGAGCTCATGTCATTAATTTTCAGATATCACATATAAAAATTTCGTATCTCTATCAATGTAAAAATAATTGAACTGAGCAAATATCTATTGCTGAAAAGCATCAATTCGTGTTGTAATCTAAACATTTTACGGTAATTTAATGTGGACGGTTTTCAATGTCACAAAAACCAGGTAGGTATTCATTGTGGCCACACACTAGTTTACGGCTGACATTTCTGGAACAGACAAATCTGTTTTGAACAGTTTTGAGTTTACCGCAATCAATCATTTTCGATCTCCGTCAACTCTAAAGATTATTTATCAATTTCCGATATTTCAGCAGTCAACTGGAGTACGTGGGTCCAATAGGTTTTCACGCTACAATTTGCATGGGACACGAATTTAAAGGGCCCTAACGTTCAAACGGCGAAGTTTCGATAAGAATACACAACGAGACTTTACCTCAAAGTACCGCAACCTTCGTTAGCCCTACGGGGGGTACCACCCCCGTTTATGTAAGTGGGTTGGAATTGGTGGGGGGGGGTAACCCAGAAGAGTCAGCACTAGTGACGTAAAAGTGCCATGGCGCTGGCGCTTGGCGCTATCTCCCGGTGGCGCCATTGGCGCTTGGCGTCATGCCCATGAAAAGCGCAATGGCGCTTTTGGCCCTTGGCGCTATTTTTGCCCGGCGCCAGGAACAAAATGATTGGCGCTAGCACCAAAGCACAAAGCGCCATTGCGCCTTCGGCGCTTCGCGCCATTGGCGCTTGGCACTGAGGGTCGAAAACGGGCATGGCGCTTTTTACATCACTGGTCAGCACTCATGAGACCACGCTGCTCTTCAAAACTATGTCTTCTGAGAGTGGCCAGAAAAGTGTGACATGACAATACCATATGGTTGAGTGAAGCTGTAGCCCAATGTTATTGTTTCTCTGATTTTTTTTACCACATACAATTTCGCAAATGAAACTAGGTAGCTGCTGTGAGTATGAACTAGTCCTAAATATTTAAAATCCTGATGCGTCTCATATCAGGAACATCGTATAGGTACTCTAATTTGTCGCTGATTTCTGCTAATATTTTTAATTGTCGGCAAATTGCATATATTTACATGCCTGCAAATGCCTAAAAGCGAGTTAGATTTACCCAATGGCATGTAAATATCTTTCTCACGTTATTTCGTTGTCTTTCCAGGGAAATTTAGTCAGGCGCAACGGTATTTCTATCATCAATGTTAAAAAGTGAGTCCGTCATTTCAATATTTGATTTCACGAGTCCGAATGTAAATATATTCGAGCATCGATCACTACATTCACTACACATCCAAATATCGCAATCCATTATCACTCAGCCGCGCGCGTGGCACTCAAACTCGCGCTCGGTGTTCTCAAGCCTGGAGCCTTCAATCTCCTGGCCGGTCGTGGGGTTCACGCACCAGGGGGCAGTCCCAGACCCTGTAAAATGCCCTGTAAAATGTCAAATGTCATGCAAAGTGTCAAAAGTCAACCGAGTTGCCATTTGGCAGGGCATCTTACATGGCTTTTGACAATTTGTATGAAATTTAATATTTGACAGGGTACTTTAAAGGGTTTGGGACTGGCACCAGGTCACAGTGCCTCTTGAACCGTACGCCGCTTGTTCCGAAAACCACAGACCTGTTTATGGACAGAAAGTATTTTTAGGTGAGAAAAGTTGTCTAGGATTTGAAATAGCACAAGTACACTGACTATAGCAGAAAAGTGTTGTGTGATGTGCGGTGTCGCCGTGAATACACTTCACTGTACCTACTTACGCTTCACAAACCATGCAAACAAAGTATGCTGTCGTAGAGGGTGATTACAGCATAACGACAAATAGAAGGTGAAACGACAAATTCTGTATCGATAAATTACAAAAATGTACTCAAGAACGCTCAGAGATATTCGTCTCTAAATTGACGATGAACGATGATGAAAGCACTAACCGATATCCAAAGCGTGTCCAAAAATTATTCAAACAGCTTCAGTGTGAAATAGTTGATTGAACTTACTGAAAGTGGTTCTGGGCCCAGTTCCGCAAAATGAGAAGTGAAATGACAAACGCGAAAAAACAGCGCAAAGTGAAAAGGCAAGTGAATCGAGTTGAGAATGAAATTGGCAAAAGCGAAGGGAAATTACTTTTTATTTATTTTTTTCACTTGCCGTTTCACTTGGCCTTTGCGCTTTTACTTCGCCTTTGCCATTTCACTTCTCACTTCTCATTTTGCGGAACTCGCACCTGGAGATATGTCATGAATTTTCACCGGCTACTTTTTACTCAACCAAATTCCACTGTGGCAAACTGCCAAGTTTTACCGATCTCACACCTACTCGTTGGATGAGCGACAAAGTAAGGCAACGGAAAAGCGACTACCGATTGAATTCGCAACGCACAATGGTGAATTCACCGAAGTGAATATCACAGGTGTACGCTACGTCAATTAAGTTAGCTTTTTAGCGAATGGCGTTTTTATCAACGCACCAGCAATTAGTTGAATGTCTAATTTACACCAAGGGGTCCGAAGTTTTTAGAAGAGATTTTATTTTAGGCGATTTTTTTAGACTCAGAATTCACACATTTAGATAGAACACAGGGAACACACTGAGAGCGAGTTTCTAACCAGCGGCACAAAACCTTCGAAAAAACTCCAAGAAAATGAAACCGAAGCAATTTCGACTGAATCGACCCCTACTCTAAATTACGGTACGCTTTTATACGCAACAACATAAGCCAAGTCCAGACAACACTTCCACATACCACGAGAAGCATGCTTACAAACGACTTTACAGACACACGGAATTTTAAAACGGGCATACCTAAAATTATTCACGGCGTCAGTTTACAGGATACGTCGATCAACTACACAAAAACACAAAGAATTCACGCGCCAAAAATCGGGTTGGGAACAAGAGCGAAGATAAAAATAGAAAATGAGAAAATGAACGAATGCGACAAGAATAAAAAGAACAGGAAAAACACACGAGATACTGTAAAAACCTGTTTTAGCGCGAAAAAAATGGCGGGCGTTTCAAATTTTACTCAGCGAACTCTACCGAAATCCCAAAACCACCTCCACGAACGGGGAAACACACAGCAATTAACGAAACAAATAAACACGCGAACAGTAATCCCATCAGCAAAAAGAGCGTATAATAAACGAAAATGACGTTGATATCCAAAGCGTAAGAAGCACACGTATTATTAATGCACAACGAAAAAATGTCGTAAGTGGGATAATCCATGATAAGATTAGGATACCGGTAAGGCGAATGGAACTAACTTTCACACTGACTGTCAAGGAAAAAATGAATTACGGTACCTTTTTAAAGACTCTTAGCGGAAATTCTATCAGAGTGATTAAGTAAATACGCACTCAAATCAGATCACCTTTACACTTATCAAAATATTCGGGGAAAAAACAGGAAAAACAAGCGGCTTATTATTTCATCTCTTTGTATAATAAAGATCAACCACGAAATTTGCATAAATTCCTAAATATCCAAATGTCAAGTTATCAGTTTTCTAGGGGAAAGGGAAATACAAAAAAAAAATCAATCTAGGATTAGGTAGATAAAAAATAGCGAAGTTGCAAACGTAAAATCAAATAAAAATTAGCATACTCGAGTTTTACCTATTCCCTACCAAACTTAAAGTTAAAATGAATATGAAGTCGGTATAACGCTTAACAGAAATACGAACGCAAATGATTGGCAACTTGAAAGTTTATAAATTTCAATCTTTGTAGCTTAAATGCATGTTTGGATTGCATGACTTTTTGAAGTTTAAAACTAAAACAAAACAAACTCAAGTGAATCCACTGCCACATGCCGAAACGCAACAGCCATTAACTACCGAAGGCACTTATCACGAAAATGACCACTCTCGCTGCTACACCACTCATTCTGCTACCAGAATATTAATTAGTCAGCCACGGCTTTTTGATCCCATACGCACTGTGCAAAAACCACACCCCGAAAATACCGAACTGCTCAACTCACTCAAAAATAGGTACACTTGTCACTGTATGGGTGCTTGTTTCGATGAGATCGGCGGACTGGGCTGTTCTCACAACAAGCCAAGGGAGTAGGCATTTAGACATGCGATCATGCCTGTCGAGTTAGACTCGATTCTTTTAATTACCTCTCATTTTCAACACCAATCATCATCGCACCTCTATAATCAGTGTACCTTTGTAAAATCGCATGTAAATTAACTTTTGTTTCTCAATCCGGAAATGCAGGAATGCACAGTACATACTAGATCAATAGCCGCGACCCTCACGTAAAAAAAAATGCAACGAAAGTAGTCAAAATTCAACCTATGTGCCCTCAGTTATCACTGACCATTCACGCACTACGACACGTAACTGCAGTGTCACTCTTTTTACTTAGAGAAAATAACTGAAACTTTGTTATGCAATCCAAACCGCTAGTAAAAAAATTATTACTTTTAAATTAAACTGTCACAATTAAAATTGTTGCCAATTCACTTGTCTCACTTTCTAAAAAAAAAAAACTACCTAATTAAAAAATCTAAACAAATAAAAACAACTATTTACATCACAGCGTCAACTTTGTGTCAGATCCTCAATACCTCCAATCCTTTCCTTGGCCAGAAAAAACACACATAACACAATGGGGCACCGGAAAAACGGAAATGCACGTTGCCACGTTGCCAACGTAGCGCAGCGACGTAGCCGAAAACGTCAACGCCACGTTCGCCCACCGAATCGCCCAAAACCATCGTCGAAGTAGAACTGAAATGTTTAAATTATTGTAAGCTCGGAAGTGTAAACAACCCTCTACATAAATTCATTAAGTGAACTATATATACATTTATACTTAAAATTTTTGAAATTTTACAATTTTTGGACACCCACTTTTGCTCACAAACTCCACCAGCCATACATTTTACCTCCCGGCTAAAATCGAAGCACAGCAAAACTATTAAAGAAACGAATTGAACTAAATTCCCGTTTTTTGAGAACTATTTTAAACCAATTTTAAATTTGTTGACAACCATTACGTATTTTTCCACACTTTGTTGAGAACACAAAAAAAAACTTTTGAACCGGTAAAACTCAATGAAAAGTCAATTTCCAACTCAACAAAAGCTCAATTCTACTGGTAAAACGTTTGCTCTAACAAAAACAACTAAAAAACAAAAACAAAAAAAAAATTCCTGTACACCTAAATTACCATTACTCCGCTTCCATCTCCTCCTCTGGCTCCAAACCTGCCAAAGTTGGAGTCACTGGCGGGGGCGGACTCTGTTCCTCTTGCGGTGGCGGTGACGCGCCAACTACAACAACCTGAACAGGTTGCTGCAGCTGCTGTGCGGCCACTTCCTCAGGCTGCTCCTGCTCATCTTCCTGCATGGGCTCAGCAGACTCATTGGCCTCCTCCTGGATGGCGTCCATTTGTCTTAGCATCTGCCGGTCTGGGCTCATGGACTGTTGCTGTCGCTCAGCGTCCAACTCGGTGTTCAACTCGCCCGCCATTTGAATTAACTCATCCAATTTTTCTCCAATAATTGCATTATTGGCCTCTTCAGTATCTGGCTCTGGTTCTTGCTCTTGCCGTTGACCTTCCATTGTCGGTTCCTGCTGTTGAGCACCTTGTTCACTTTGCTCCTCCTGTTCCACCTCCATCACTTCCTCCTCCTGGTGCGTTTTCTGTTTGTGTGCCGGTACGGGCGGCGCGTGTTCAGACTCCGAGGCCGAATCGGTCTCACTCGATCCCGATTTTGACGAACCCGACGAAGAACTAGAGGAAAAGGAAGAACTCGACGAGGGAGAGCGACGACGACCGCGATACCGACGCCGAGACCGAGAACAACTCGCTTTTTCATCCGCGCGCGGCTGAACTTTCTCCGACGACTCCTCCTCCTGCTCTTCGGGCGGCAACATTTGCACGTCTGGGGAATCAGGAGCGGGAACGACATCAGCGTCTGGCTGAGGGGACACTCGCTGTTCGCTCACATCCACCTCCTGAACTTCTTCCTGCGGCGGCGGAACCTCATTTTCTTCTTCTTCTTGCACGGGCGGAGCGGGTTCTGGCAGATCGACCGGGGCACTTCTCCAGTGGCCCAGAAACCTAGCCAACGGGTCACTCTCCCACAAATGTCGCTCGTGGTACGCAAAAACGTGTCCCTTCCCTAATTCCACCGCCACAAAACGCCAGAAAAATTCAGAATGCAGCACGGTAGCGGCGTTCATGATCACGACTCTGGCCGTTTTGGCGCGAGACGTGGCCACGTTGCACCGCTCCGGCATCGCCAAAAAGCCAATTCTGTCCATCACATCGCGCTCGCGCTGCGACGGGTGTCCAGTAGCGTCCACGCGCGGCGCGCTACCCCTCACACATGACACAATCACCACGTGCGCTTCACGAGCTTGCGCTCGATCAGCAGTGATGACTTTTTTCCGCCAAAACGCTGGGGTCACCAAATAATCGGGGAACCCCTCACCCCCTAACAACTGCGCCCAGCTCAATCGCACCAATTCGTCAATCACTCTTCTCTCCTGCGCTGAATAGAAACACACAATCAGCAGCGAATCGGCGCTTTCTAAATCACTCCACGGAACGACATTCTCGCCCTCGCTGTTCAGCGCCAAAATGACAAATTGCTGCACAACGCGCACCACAATGTCCACTTCCGTCAAATTTTTAACAGACACGCCCTCGCTCGTTTCGAAACCCATGTGCACGATCACAGAAGACAAAGGCACCTGATCGGCACCGCAAGCCATAAGCGGCAAAGTATCTCGCCACTGACTGTATTCGTGGAACGCGCGCAATTGGCCATCGTACGCAGCGACTGAATTCGCTTGAATCAGCGCGTCGTGGCCGCGGAAGACAGTCTCGAGCTTCAGAATTGGGCACAACACACCTTCCACCAACCTATTGATCAGCGATGGATCAGGTTTCAGGATCGGAGCGATCCACGAATGCGGCCTGACCATTCGGGTCAACTGCTTGCTATCGCCAAACAAAAGCACCAAGCCATTGTGGGGGAGTCGAGCGTTTGAAACAGCGCCAAAAATCGCAGTTTCGTCCGCCAAAGACGCCTCGTCCACAAATACCGCGGCATATTTCAAAACTTGCAGTCGCTTATCGCGCGATGAATCCAAGGTCACATGGACCTGGCCTGGCTGCAGCACATTCAACACCACCTTATGCAACCTAGTAGCCACCCTAACGAGGCGTCGCATTTCGCGCTTGTAAATTTTGCCCCACACCTGGTTGTCATCGACAAAGCCAGCCGCGGCCCCCCACGCCTGCACGCCCTCCTCTTGACCATCGTCCAGTGGCACCAAGTCATCCTCGTCGTCTTCGTCGATGGACAAACGAACCAAAGGCAACTGCGACCGAATGGCTTCGAAAATGTCGGCGGGGTGCTGATTGTTCGCGATGATCTCGTTCAAAGTGTCACAAATATGGCGTTGAGCGGTAAAGCGTTCATAGGCAGTTAGCCAGTGGTCATTCAATCGGATCACATGCATGGGCATGTTCTGCGCGATCAAATTCAGCAGCGGCAATTGCTGGAGCGTCATATCGACGTAGCGATCGTCAACTTCCAACAATGGACTCAGCACGCGAATCGCGAAAGCGGCGCGCACCTGACAAAAACGCGCATAGCCAGGCGTTTGAAAATTTGGCTTATCATCCATCGCAGTCCACCTCTCCCTACTGCGCAGCAAAACTTCCACGACCGTTTCCAAATTAGGCAGACCAATGTTTGCCAAACTTTGCAACGACCGTCTGGCAGACTCATCAGCGGCCGAATTCACACTGCAAGTAGTCATTGTGGAGTGGTAAAGCGCATTTTTGTTTGCATCAGAGGGCAATTCCCTCTTCAGCGGGTTCGGCGGGTCATTTTTCTCAGTAAATTTGAACGCAACTGCGTACGCACACTGACTTTGCACAGTCGTTTTACCGGAACCGAACGGTGAATCACACATCAACAATAGCGGCGCAGTTTTTCGCACAGACTTAATAACTGACGCAATCACACGCCCCTGCCCCTCCTGCGGCCGAAAATCACCCTGCTGCGCTTGCAATAAATCTTCGCATGTGCCTCTGCGCACCTCGGCGTACAACCCGTCAGACTCAATTTTGTCGAGCGTGCGCTGCCAATCAGTCTCAACTTGGTTCAACTGCTTGTGCAGCACTACCGCCATTTTGACTTGGTCTTCCACAGCGAGCATTCCGGTGTTGCTCTCGGTTGGCCGGTAGCCACTAGGCCCCATTATGCACAACCGCTCCAAAGTTTCCATGCGGCCATTATAGCTAGGCGACAAAGCGGAACCGCGCACCATGTAATCGCAATTAGGCAGCAAATGCGGCGATAGCGCCTGCGGCACCAACACATCCGGTTTGGCGACCAGCTGCACCGCCTCGGCAGTGATGTCAGCGCTGACCGTACGTAAATTTATTTGCGGGCGGCCAGTCAGAGCGCGCTCTTCCCCCCGGGGATCAGCTTCGACGATTTGTAGCGACGACATGGGCGAAGTAAAATTCAACATGTAGCCCTGCGCCTTATTCCTGTGCCACTCGGCCGTGTCGCGCATCGCAGCAGCTGGATTCAAATGCACGCGCTCCCACCTAATTATCGCAATTAATCCCCGCGGCCCATTTTGCCAAGTCACCTGCGCGCGCACCGCTTTCGCCCTAGTCGCAGTGTATCGCAAATGCGCTTCGTGACACACGTTAGCAGCGGCCAAAAAGATGGAACGAAGCTGCAGCTGAGAGGTGAGGTAATTTCTATTCATTTCGCCCTTCCACTCCATACCAGCCTCAATTTGCCGCGCCGAGAAAATACGCACGCCATACGCATGACCCCAATAAAAGTTGTTGACTTTGCCGGCGTCATCAAAAGCGTGATATTCTACATGCGCCACACCTAATTGTCCGGCGTGCGGGTGTATGTCACTTTCCATGACATTTTCGCTGTGCGCAAAAATTAACTTTTCAGGGCCCGGATCCCGCTCGTCGGCGCCTTTGAAGGGGGGTGCACTAATGTACCGCGAAGGGGTGAACGCTGCCCTCAAACGCAAGTATCTCCACTTGGCCGGATAAGGATGATATCCTTCGCGATTTTCCTGTCCTCTCTGTGAAATTTCCGATGCTGGCTCATCGACGGAGAGGTCAACCTGTCCTTGCGAAACGATAACAACAGGGCGGCCCAAAAACAATGGCATTTGAGCGTCATTTTTCATAATTGTGACGCCTCGCAATTCCCAATATTTCGGATTGGCGCTAACCCTACTGATACCAGTCGCGACAAAATGCATGCCGTGGCGGACAAGCGGCAAAAACATGTCGTAAGCTTCGTTAGCCTCGCGATATTCCTTCAAAATTTTCTGCACCGACCGCTCACGAGCGCGCTCCGCTTTGTTGACCGAATAGGTGAAAAAGGGATAAGCCGTTTCCGCTTCCGACCATTCCGGATAACTTTCCAAAAGCGCCTGCGCATCGCCGTCGAAACGAATGTGGCATTGATAACTGGTAGGACGCGGCTCGTTACCGACGTGAACTCGATCCACTATTCCCGACAACTTCTGGTTGATGACAAATTCAGGACAAGTCGACCGGGCGTTTCGAGGAGGATTGTAGGGCAGCGGCGGAATAGTGTCACCGCCCTGTTTTCCATGAGAAGTCCACGGCTTGAGCGGCGCTCTGGCTATGCGCCCGCCACGATACGAACTGGAACTCGCTCCATACCCACCCATGGGTACGCCACCCGAACTAGTCATTTTTCACACTTCAAAGTAGAGCACCGGAAAACACAACTTATTGCTACTTAAAATGCGCCACCCAGAATGTCGGCACCGAAATGCACGAAGGTCTGAGCGACACCCTAATCGAAAAATTGCGAATTATTTTCAACGCACTACGTTGAACGTATTGCGCCAAAAATAATTTTGATTTTGTTGCGAGATGGGCGAAAATGAGAATGAAATTAAAGAACAAATTTAGAACGAAATAAATGCGATGATATGAATAACTGGTGAATTAAAACTGCGACGACAATTAGGAACAAACAATTAATAACACTTATGAAATTTTCGCGCTTTACCTTTTTACATAAAAAAACCAACTTTTTGCTACAAAATTACCTCGCGCACAACCAAAAAACACAAAAAGTGCAACCCCGAACTCACCACGAATTGACGGCCGAAATTAAACGCGAATAATCCAAAAATAAATTTCAATTGAATTTTCGAACAGAATAATTGACTTGGGACACTTTAGGTTGAAGAGCGGAAAATCTCGGGGTTTTTAACCGAAAATCTGCGAATAGGTGGGATTAACTGGTTCATTTGTTAATTTAACGCGATCAGCATGAACGGTATAAGTTTTCTTAGACAACCTATTAAACACGGTCACAATGGGATGCACATAATCTAAACATTCATACGGACCAATATAATGATGCGTGAACTTCTTAACGCGACCTAACTTTCGAAGAATTCGGGGCGAATAAACGCGAACTGATTGACCGGGCTTCAAATTCAAGCGGCGCGCACTGCGATTTGCATAAAAACACTCTTTTTCTTGCGCGCGCTGTAAAGCCGAATGCGCGGCCGTGCGGACGTCCGAAAGTCGCGCGTCTAAATTTGACACAAAAGGACTGTACGCCGTCGGCTTATCGGTCTTATCGGTGCCATTTCCCGTCGGCTCGATCATACGCTCCCAAAGTGACGGAGAATTTGATCCAAATAGCAACGCATATGGTGTCACTTTCATGGAGGGGTGCATAGACGTATTATACGCATAGACAGCGGCGCCTAAGTGTTTGTCCCAATCCGAATGCGAGCCATTCACATAATGCGAAATTATTTCCATTAAGACGCCATTCCTGCGCTCAACCAAACCATTCCCCTTTGGCGTATAATTGAAACACTTATGCTGCACTGTATTTAGATAACGCAGCAATTCCGCAAAAATGCCGCCAATGAAGCTTGGTGCATTGTCGGATAAGATTACAGCGGGCACACCAAAAATCGGTAACACATGTTGCAAAAACGCAATAGCCACAGTATCTTGCTTCAAATTAGGAACAGGTACTGCTAAACCAAAACGCGTACATTGATCCACAAATACCAATACATGCACATTCCTTTTTTCGGTAATTGGCAATGGCCCTACTGCATCAATCGCAATAAAGTCACCAGGAAACTTAGCGATTTTCCGGCTCTGAATTTGAGTTTTCATTGAGCGGCGCAATCCTTTCTTCGCGTTGCACGAAGGGCAAGTAGAAACCCATCTAGCGCATTCTGGACGCATATTTGTAAACCAAGCAAATTCGCGCAATCTTTCAAACGTTTTCATCACACCTAAATGTCCAGCAGTGGGATGATTATGAGCCAATTCTAACACAGTGACAACTAGTGACTGGGGAATGCACGCAGGGTCGTATTTCCTTTCACCCACTAATATTGACGGTTCTGCATCACGCCTGACAACATCAAATTGATCAATGAAAAACGGTGGGGCCCTACGCAAAGTAGATTCCTCGCACATACGACGAATTGTAATTATATACGGTTCTTCTTTTTGCAAACGCGACAACTCTTCAATTGGAGTAATGGGAGGAGGTAAAGCATCGAGTTTTTCCGGTTTCTTAATTAATTGAACAGAACGGCGGCCACCAGCCATTAATTTAGGCGCATCGTCACTTTTGGGCGGCGATTTCAAAGCATTTTCAGAATTGGACTCCACCTTCTTTTTACTTCGCACACGCATTGTCATTGGATGCGGCGCCCGCACAGTAGCAACGCTTGCCACTGGCAATTCAGTAGCTACCGTAACTGACGGTTCCGAAGACTTCATTTTCGCATGTTTCAGCCAATTTTGAGCAGAAGCCAATCGCGCCATGGCCTTAGCTACCGCTTGACAAGCCAAATGTTCCTCAGATGTTAACAACACCATTTCCTCAGTCAAAATTCTCGCCAATTCATCAACAGGTATATCAAATGCATATTCTTCAAACGCTTCGTCCAAATTAACACGCTCATCAAATTCAACGGGTGCATCACGCCGGCGCGACAAAGCATCAGCCAATTCGTTACTTTTCCCACGCAAATGCTTAAAAGTAACTTGATATGATTGAATAGCAAGCGCAAATCGGTGCAAACCCGTATGGGGATGGGTTTCCAAATTTGGATTTTTCACCCATGAAATACTTTTCGCATCAGTCCAAACTTCAAACGGCCGACCCGCTAAATAACAATGCCAATTGCGTATGCTCTCAAAAATAGCACATGCTTCTTGCGTAATTGCAGGGCATCGGGATTGCGCTTCGGAAAGTTTTCGACTATAAAATGAACACGCATGCAAAGCGGCGGCAGGTTCAGCGCGTTGTACTAAAATGCCAGCTAATGCAACTTTAGAAGCATCGGTAATAATTATGAACGGTTTACTGGGATCAGGATACTGTATGCAGGGACTTTCAGCCACCATCACTTTCAACTTATTAAAAGCTTCCAAAGCGGCGGGGTTCGCATTTAAATCTACGGGAGTACTTCCGCTATACTTTTCAGTTCCTAATTCAGTTTTTGTTCGAGTTAAATTAGACAAAGGAGCGGCATATTCAGCACATTTATGAATTAATCTCCGGAAAAACCCAACGGCACCCAAAAACGCTTTAACTTCACGCACACACACAGGTAGCGGCCAGTCACTCAAATACTTTCGCTTATCATCGGGTATACAAATCCCTTCACGCCCTACCATATAACCAAGGAATTTAACAGCAGTTGTGCGCGCGAAAAAACACTTTTTTGGGTGTATTTTAAAACTGCTACTTATCAAACGCGACAAAACCTGACTTATATCACTCAAATGGTCTTCCCATGACCTACTGTAAATGAGCAAATCATCTATATATACCAACACATTTCGATGCAATAATCCAGCCATTGTAACTTCAAAACAGCGCTGCGCTAAAGCCGGGGAACACTTTAATCCCATCGGCAAGCGTTTCATCCGAAATTGACCAAAACAATTACGAAATGACGTAATATGTCTATCATCCGGATGCAGCGCAATGTTGTAAAACGCTTGATTGATATCGACACTGCTAAAAATATTTGCAACTGTGCAATGACTCTATTGTATCGTCTAATCTGGGCAGCGGAAATTGGGGAGCGTGAACTACTGCATTTAATCGTCGATAATCTATCACCATGCGCTTGGCACCATCCGGCTTAGTAACAACTAATGTCGGCGCGCAGTACGGACTCGTACTGTGTTCAATGACGTCATGCTCAAGCAGGCAACTTAAATGCTTTTCTAAGTACTGCTGGTCATCCAAACTCAACCTATACATTCGACACGCGACCGGAATTTTACTAGTCAACTGAAGTCGATAATCAACCAATTCACTGTATCCCAAATCATACTTATCCCTGGCGAAAGCATCCTGATGAGTCAAAATTAACTCTTTTAATTGCTGGCGCTTAATTTCGTCCAATTCAACCGGTACTTCAAAATCCATTTCCCTCCCATCGGCACAAACCACTTTCATAGTCGTATTCGCCGCTTTTGAAGGTACAGTGCCCTTCGTTGGTACTTTTTCCTCACTAGTTTCAAGTATAGTATCGGTAAAACTCATATCACGCTCGCGGCACTCTCGCACCCACTCAGCAGGCGGATCACCTCGTCGCACTTGTAAAACACACTCCACTGGCTCTACGATGGCAATTTTCTGGCCCACCTGCAACTTTACTGGCACCTCAGTCACATTAACACACCTCACCGGAAATAATTCACTCGCGCTTTCATAAACAGCATTAGCTGCAAACACACCCGTTTTCACATGAAATTCGTTCAAAGGCTCAATCGCAAACGTCAATTCATCAATTGGTTCAGATAATTTCGCACTAATTATCGTTTCATGCCGCGGCTTAATTTCAGTCGGTTCAGTCACAACTGCATAAATATGCCATTCTTGCACTACAGGCGCTGGGTTGTCAAAAGGCACAGTCAACTTTTTACGCGCATCGCCACTCTCAATTCGCAACTCGCGCGCAGGCATATCAATAACCATATGCCTCAATACATCAGCGCCTAATAAAATGTCGTCCGACAAGCCGCTAATCACCTGAAATACAATAGAAAACGCTTTCCCGGTAATCATCACTTGAAGTTCCAACTGACCCTCAATTTGCAATTTGCATTGAGACGCGCTTTGCAATCCCCCCACAGGCGTGACCTCATCAAACGCTATGCAATTATTTCGATGCCTAGCCAACACCAGCGGGCTGCACAATGACCTCATCGCACCTGTGTCCAACAGACACCTTTTGTATTCATTCCCCTCAATTTCTACCGTAATCGACGGACTATAGTAAATTGGCACGAGTTCTTTACGCTTAGCCGTAATACTTTTGATGTTCGCAATTTCTTCACTGGTCAGCGTGACTACATTCACCTTTTCCATGACGGCAGAACCTTTAGGAACGCGCAGCGGCGGCAAACGCTTAAATCTACTCACTGGCGTTTCTTCAATATCGGCACTATACCCTGAACTATCAGCGCTAACTGGATTTAACCTTTGCGGCGGTGTCACGGGGGTCGCACCCCTTGCAGGATTGCGCCTATTTTCTATCGCTAACATGCGATTTAATTGAACCCGCAACACTCTCATTTTTATCCAATCACACACTGTGAACACTAAATACAACACCAATTCACACAAAGCGGGCAGAATATATCTCAAAAACACGGAAGTGCACATTCCAGCGATAAATCCCTCAAGAAAATTTCGCACGGTCAAAATCCACTCATCTGACACTCCTTTTTTCTTAACAACGCCACCACTTGGAACACCCAGGGCGTCAGCACTTGCAAAAAACGTAAATAGACAGCACAGGAAAAACACGCGGTTCAACACACTGGGCAACATACTCGGTTCCGACCACGTTCGGTACAAAGTCGGCACGCTCGCTTCACAATAACCGGACAACACATACAATTCAGAGTCAGATGACGTTCGCGACAAACTAATGTCCGGCGGTTCACACATAAATGTATGCATGGTCAATTCTAGCAGCGCTTCTAACTTAACGTACGTCAACGTGTCCTCAGGGTCATCATGCGGATGCTCATCAGCATGCTCACAAAACCCGCTTATATTCAACCCCTGCAACCCCATATGTTGCAATTGAGCCCACCACTTTGTTCGAAAAATCATGCTATCTAACGAACGCGCATAAACCCAAGGCATAATCCAAGCCTCTCTTTCGAGCATGAATTGATGTTCTTGCGGCGTTATTTCAGGCGGATTGCATGGATCCTCTGCTTCCTCATCTGAACTTTCAAGACCCGGTACAACCCTAATCATGCGCACATATTCCTTACTTTCTTGCACGCTGCGTGCATGATTCACTGAGTTCGCAGACACGCGCGTCGGATTTAACGCAGTCAATTCGGTTGACGGAGGGGCCGCAATGGCCATTTGCGATGATTGAACTTGTTGCACTGGAGACCAACTAGTAGTTGACACTTGCGCGGGAGGGGGATAATACAGGTAAGGCGGCGCTTGCATGGAATATACAGGTTGCTGTGCAGAGCGCATCATATTCGCTGGACCTCTGAAGTTATTCATCGGTCGCTGCGGCGGCCCGCGCCGAAAATTTCTAAAGCGCGCTTTTTCCTCTTCTGTCAATTTAGGACAATCAGAGCGAAAGTGATCATCTGCCCCACATTCATAACAGCCCTCATCAAATTTACGCGGCCTAAATTTGGAAACTGGTTTCGCAGCATTGTTACCTATCAACTGCTTTTCCAAGTCAACTAAACGCTTATCCTTATCCTCTAACTGCCTAGAAAGTTCTTCCAATTTCACTCGCTGCTCCTCAAACTTTGGATTTTCCGCCGCCGCCGGAACGGGCGGGGAATTTCCGAAAGCTCCCGCACCCCCTAAAGCAAAAATTCGCTCGATTACCGAATTGGTGGCTTCTGAAACTAATTCAGCGTTGGATTTTGACTTTTTCTTACCACCCACTTTGTCCTTATCAATTTCCAGAAAACTTTCTTGCGTGCGCGCATTATTGACTACGTCTTGAAACTTAGCCCCAGCAGTAATAGATACATTCCTACGGATGTCAGGATACAATCCACTGACAAATTTCGCCACTGCCATCTTTTCGCGTTCAATTTTTGAAAGTTTCGGGAAAGCGCGTTTTATAATTTTCTCCAGCCGCACTGACCAATTTAACACATCTTCATCTTCGCCCTGCTCACTACTAATCACTTCCCTTTGCGCATGATGCTCCGAAATGGGGTTAGTATAATAACGCTCCAAAGTGTCCATAAACTCCTCATAATCTAAATTAATCAATTCACTCTTATGCGACATGTAAATCGAACGCGCGCTGTCACGCAAATAAACCGGAAGCAGTGATTTTCGCTCATCCGTCGGAATTTGCAACGCCTCACAAACTGCGTCCCAATTTTTACGCCAATCAGCAAATTTATCATCAGCGCGCCCCTTAAAAGGTATCACCTGTCCAGTAAGCGCGGTCATGGCAGCAGCATAACCCTCCCTACTAGTAGCAATCATACTCACAGCAGGTATAGGTGGTGTGGTAGCGGTAGAGCACCCTCCCGAATTAGAAACAGCGCTAATTACAGAATTAATCGCTTGCATATCAGGCTTTTCTAAATGAATATACTCAGCAAATGCATTAATCGCGTCCGCAATTTGACTCACATCATTTCGCAAATTATAGCAGTCAACACCTAACTTTACTAATGACACTAATTTTTCGTCATTATCACTCATGTTCCCATTTTCCAAAGAACTCATGGGTCGCTGATTATACAAATAAGCAGCAATACTCACAGTTTGAGTCACAACCTGACTAAGGTTCCATTCTGACCCCTGAACCGAATTCCCCACTATCGACGAATTAATTTGATTCAAAGTCAAATTTTTCGCTTGAATCAACAATTGCACCACATCGGGACCCGTGTTCACACCACTACCGCTCGCATGCGCCATACTCAAAGTAGAATACCGGAAAAACACACACTCACTCGACGACTGGGTACTCGCGCTTCGGTACCCGGCACTCGCGCTTCGGTGCCCTAACTTACTTTGCCCTACGGTCGGGAATGGCACCTCCGCACCCGCACTTGGCTTGCCTTGCTCACAGGTCGGGAATGACTCCTCCGCACCTCTTTCAGGGACCGGTCCTTCCGCGTCCACCCAGCAGTTGACGTCAAAGTCGTTAGGTTCGTCACTCAACTCAGCGGTTCCCGGTTCAGAACAGTGCGCGTCCGTACTGAACTGAACCGATTTCGGTTTTTTCTTACTTTTCCGCTTTTCCCTTTTTTGCCCACTAATAATTTCGTCAGTTTCGCGTCCCAAAACAAAAATATCCGTGCTTATCGGTTGCGTCGATCGGGTAGCCTTCCGTTCCTCCAGCCGGGCGGTGGTTCGTTTGTTCTCACCAGCGATTGTCAAACGGTGATCAGTCGCCTGAACTCACTGGGAATATTAAACAAACCACTCGCTGCTACCAGTTGTCATGAATTTTCACCGGCTACTTTTTACTCAACCAAATTCCACTGTGGCAAACTGCCAAGTTTTACCGATCTCACACCTACTCGTTGGATGAGCGACAAAGTAAGGCAACGGAAAAGCGACTACCGATTGAATTCGCAACGCACAATGGTGAATTCACCGAAGTGAATATCACAGGTGTACGCTACGTCAATTAAGTTAGCTTTTTAGCGAATGGCGTTTTTATCAACGCACCAGCAATTAGTTGAATGTCTAATTTACACCAAGGGGTCCGAAGTTTTTAGAAGAGATTTTATTTTAGGCGATTTTTTTAGACTCAGAATTCACACATTTAGATAGAACACAGGGAACACACTGAGAGCGAGTTTCTAACCAGCGGCACAAAACCTTCGAAAAAACTCCAAGAAAATGAAACCGAAGCAATTTCGACTGAATCGACCCCTACTCTAAATTACGGTACGCTTTTATACGCAACAACATAAGCCAAGTCCAGACAACACTTCCACATACCACGAGAAGCATGCTTACAAACGACTTTACAGACACACGGAATTTTAAAACGGGCATACCTAAAATTATTCACGGCGTCAGTTTACAGGATACGTCGATCAACTACACAAAAACACAAAGAATTCACGCGCCAAAAATCGGGTTGGGAACAAGAGCGAAGATAAAAATAGAAAATGAGAAAATGAACGAATGCGACAAGAATAAAAAGAACAGGAAAAACACACGAGATACTGTAAAAACCTGTTTTAGCGCAAAAAAAATGGCGGGCGTTTCAAATTTTACTCAGCGAACTCTACCGAAATCCCAAAACCACCTCCACGAACGGGGAAACACACAGCAATTAACGAAACAAATAAACACGCGAACAGTAATCCCATCAGCAAAAAGAGCGTATAATAAACGAAAATGACGTTGATATCCAAAGCGTAAGAAGCACACGTATTATTAATGCACAACGAAAAAATGTCGTAAGTGGGATAATCCATGATAAGATTAGGATACCGGTAAGGCGAATGGAACTAACTTTCACACTGACTGTCAAGGAAAAAATGAATTACGGTACCTTTTTAAAGACTCTTAGCGGAAATTCTATCAGAGTGATTAAGTAAATACGCACTCAAATCAGATCACCTTTACACTTATCAAAATATTCGGGGAAAAAACAGGAAAAACAAGCGGCTTATTATTTCATCTCTTTGTATAATAAAGATCAACCACGAAATTTGCATAAATTCCTAAATATCCAAATGTCAAGTTATCAGTTTTCTAGGGGAAAGGGAAATACAAAAAAAAAATCAATCTAGGATTAGGTAGATAAAAAATAGCGAAGTTGCAAACGTAAAATCAAATAAAAATTAGCATACTCGAGTTTTACCTATTCCCTACCAAACTTAAAGTTAAAATGAATATGAAGTCGGTATAACGCTTAACAGAAATACGAACGCAAATGATTGGCAACTTGAAAGTTTATAAATTTCAATCTTTGTAGCTTAAATGCATGTTTGGATTGCATGACTTTTTGAAGTTTAAAACTAAAACAAAACAAACTCAAGTGAATCCACTGCCACATGCCGAAACGCAACAGCCATTAACTACCGAAGGCACTTATCACGAAAATGACCACTCTCGCTGCTACACCACTCATTCTGCTACCAGAATATTAATTAGTCAGCCACGGCTTTTTGATCCCATACGCACTGTGCAAAAACCACACCCCGAAAATACCGAACTGCTCAACTCACTCAAAAATAGGTACACTTGTCACTGTATGGGTGCTTGTTTCGATGAGATCGGCGGACTGGGCTGTTCTCACAACAAGCCAAGGGAGTAGGCATTTAGACATGCGATCATGCCTGTCGAGTTAGACTCGATTCTTTTAATTACCTCTCATTTTCAACACCAATCATCATCGCACCTCTATAATCAGTGTACCTTTGTAAAATCGCATGTAAATTAACTTTTGTTTCTCAATCCGGAAATGCAGGAATGCACAGTACATACTAGATCAATAGCCGCGACCCTCACGTAAAAAAAAATGCAACGAAAGTAGTCAAAATTCAACCTATGTGCCCTCAGTTATCACTGACCATTCACGCACTACGACACGTAACTGCAGTGTCACTCTTTTTACTTAGAGAAAATAACTGAAACTTTGTTATGCAATCCAAACCGCTAGTAAAAAAATTATTACTTTTAAATTAAACTGTCACAATTAAAATTGTTGCCAATTCACTTGTCTCACTTTCTAAAAAAAAAAAACTACCTAATTAAAAAATCTAAACAAATAAAAACAACTATTTACATCACAGCGTCAACTTTGTGTCAGATCCTCAATACCTCCAATCCTTTCCTTGGCCAGAAAAAACACACATAACACAATGGGGCACCGGAAAAACGGAAATGCACGTTGCCACGTTGCCAACGTAGCGCAGCGACGTAGCCGAAAACGTCAACGCCACGTTCGCCCACCGAATCGCCCAAAACCATCGTCGAAGTAGAACTGAAATGTTTAAATTATTGTAAGCTCGGAAGTGTAAACAACCCTCTACATAAATTCATTAAGTGAACTATATATACATTTATACTTAAAATTTTTGAAATTTTACAATTTTTGGACACCCACTTTTGCTCACAGATATATATCCAAATAAAAAATTGGCTATTTATCGGCAACATTTTACATTGGTATTGTCGACAAATAGTGAAATTTTTACTTTACGTTTATATCTCAAGAACCGCTCACGCGTTCTGGGTAATTTTTGGACACAATATCGGTTACTGCTTTCAACATGTCAACTTGGGGATGGATGTCTCCAACCGTTCTTGAGTATTTGTAATTTGTCAACACTGAAATTGTCGTTTCACCTTATATTTTTCGTTATGCTGTGAATCACCTTTTCTGGTACGTGAAGCGTGTACGTGTACTAAACTACACTACACCTCAAATCTCATGGAGCGTGTGGAACAGAGTTGTTAAAGGTACGAAACTCTTTTAAAGTATTCGTAAATGGAATGTTTTTAATCACCCTCAGAAAATGTAAAGTAAATTTTCCACTTTTACGCATGGGTAAACATAGGTAAGTAAAATAGTTTTTCACCCCAGGAGATGTTAAAGTGGATGATTTCGATAAATTTTGCCCCCAATTATCACTCAAAGTCACTAATATTCATACTTTTCTCCCATTTTCTCCTTCAAATTCACTAGTTGGACTTTGCTACTGCAGTTCACTGGCATTTGGATGGGTGTAACGATGGCAAACCTCCCAGAAAAAAGTATTTAAATTTTTAAGTGTTTTTTCTGAAATGAATTTTCGAATTTTCGAATTTTTCTTCAAAATAAATTTCAAATTTCGAATTTAATTTTCGAATTTTCGAATCTTTTTGGGCAATTTTCGAATTTTTTCGGAAAACTATTGAATTTAAACCTTTAGATGCTGTATTTGGATAGTTTTAAGGTTTGGATCGCGTTTTAAATTTATTTTCACTGTAATTTACCTTAGTTTAGCTAAATTTAGCACAGTTTACCATTTTCCAGAGCATTTTCCATGACTTTGACAATTTGCATGACATGTGACATATTACAGGGGAGTTTATATGGCATGGAAGTGGAACCTGTTGGATTGTCAGACAGTGCCCTGTTCAACAACTTGCAACAAGAACCCACGATTGATTTTCTTTATGAAGCGAATCAATGGGCTATTGAACCCCTTACACTAGTTCACCATTATGACATGTCGATCATTTTGGTAAACTGTTTCACAAAACAGTATGAAAACTGTACAACGATGTTCAGTGTTTCATACTGTTTTGTCAAAACAGTTTACCAAAATCGTCGAGACATGTGATAATGGTAAACTAGTGGGGTAGTAAACTAGTTCAATTGTTCAATAGTAGCGGTAGTAGAGCACTGTACTTGCAATAGATTGGGTTGATTGGTGCATTCTCAAATGGATGTGTCATTGTCTGCCACGTTTTTGACGTTTTTTTCCATTCGATTCACGCTTTTTCAGACGCACCGAATATCAATTGCCTATTGATTTACCACCTTTAACTTAAGAACACGTTTTGTAAATTGCCTGAAAAATTCGAAAATTATTTTCGAATTTTCGAATTTATGAATTTTCGAATTTTTTTGAAAATAAATCGATTTTTAAGTGTTTTTTTCAGGGGTGAAATAAAAATTCGAAAATTCAGAAAAAATTCGAAAATTTGAAAATGTTTTCGAATATTCGAATCTTTTTTTGCCATCGTTAGATGGGTGTATATGAACTGCCCATCGTCCACAGCTGTTAAAGCGTATTTACCTTTACTCAAAAAGTATGCATACCGAGTAAATACTCATACCGTATTTCCTCGAAATACCCCCCGGGGGGTGATTGTTTCATAGTGGTCCCGAGAGTTGGGGGTTAAACGAGGGGGGGTATTTCGAGGGGGGGGGGGTTATTATTTCGCCAGAAATTTTTTCAAATCCTAGTAGAAAATCGTCGTTTGTGATGTACACTGGGGTAGAAAAATGCATCAATAACTGACATGTATAGACTCCTGTAGACTAATAGTAGTACGTAGATGGCATAAACACTGTTCTAACGTGATTACGACATTGTTTTGACGTGTGTTCTGCACTACGCAGAACACAAACTGCAGTATTTGTCATGTACGTTCTCTTTACACTCAATCTGGGGGAGGTATTTCGAGGGGGGGGGGGTGATTGTTTCATCGTGGTCTCGAGAGGGGGGGGGGTCAAACGAGGGGGGGGGAGTATTTCGAGGAAATACGGTGTGCATACTTTGCCTGCTTTTCATAAAGAATACTTATTCATAGAAAGAAAACACCTTTTTGTTGTTCATGATAATCATTCATAATGCTTTTTTCCAGAAAGAAAAGGTAAATTTACTCGCTTTTACGCTTTCCTTGAGAAAAAATACTTGCATTCACTTTCTGGGATAAAATTTTACTCCCATTTACTCATGGGTAAAAGTAGGTTACTTTAGTAAACTACATGAGTAAAAGTAAATTATCACTTTACGCTTTCTGTACTCGGAGTACAGAACTTGTTGTAGACTTTCTGGAGACTTTCTGTACTCGGAGTGAGTAAAAACAAAACACTTTATGCATACGCATACTTTGAAAATAGTTCGATACTTTTAACAACTCTGCCATCGTCATCGGTTGTGTAAGCGATGATATCTTGGCAAACACACAACGAACCATTGGCATCACATTGAGGAATGTAGAAGGAATCGATCATGTGACCCTCAGCCTCTAGTTCTGACATCTTATCTTGTTGCGTCTGCGCGACGACATCACACGGTCCTGGAATACGCACAATAAAATCGTTGGTAAATGATAAATGAGGGCGAGATACATTTTTCATTTCATTTCGAGCTTTCAGCTTTAATTTAATCGTAAAAATTGAAGATTTGTTGTTTTGGACAATAGGATGTCGATGAGGCAGCAATTCCGCAGACAATGAATTTTTTCAAATGTTTTATAAGTCTGCAACGAAGGCTACTAATTACCATGAAATTTGGCACGTCAGTACACCTGAGTAGTGTGTTTACATCACTGCTTTTTCTCGCCAATATGGAACTTTTCATATGCTTTTTGAAACTTTTTCACATTTTTTCTTGTCGTCACAGGAAGGAGGGAAACAAGCGTGAGTCCAATTTTACGATTCCTGCAAAAAAATTCAAACCATCCGGTTGCGGTCCTTCAGACGCCCCGAAGCAACCCACAGCCAACTGCGCAATGTGGCAAAAAGCATGTAAATACATTCAAAGACAATACCGTATTTCTTCTAATAGAAATGCGCCCTTCTATTTTTGACGTCAACTTTTTTACCCGCCCTTCTATTGGAGACTGCCCTCCTATTTTTTTCGCCATTTTTTTCAGCGAATTTTTCACGTTCTGCCAATGTTTTTCAAAGTGTTATGTCAGAGACAGTTCATAGAATGATGATTTATACAGTTTATTCAGCATTTGATGTTAAAATAGCACCAAATCGATGGCTAAAAGCTACTAAAGTACAGTGTCCGCTGATATTTTAAGATTTTTCATGCATTTGGCACAACTCCAGTACTTTGTGTACCTTCTATTGGCGACCGCCCTTCTATTTATTTCGTGGCCCAAATTGATTCGAAAAAGTGTACCTTCTTTTGGAGACCCGCCCTTGTATTAGAAGAAATACGGTCTTCAGAAATTTGTAAGACCTAACGGCAATCCCCGACCCTGTAAAATATCCTGTCAAATGTAAAATGTCATGCAAAGTGTCAAAAGTCATGTAAAATGCCCTTCGAAATGGCTACCGAGTTCGACATTCGACATTTCACAGGGCATCTTACAGGGTCCGAGACTGGTACCTAGATGTTGGGTACATATGGTAAATGAATGAACCTACCGCGGACAGGATGAAGACAGCCTTGAACATTTTGTATGTAGGTATGTAATTTTCTCAAAATTATCGAAATTTTTTAGTTTTTCGAATGAATGCTTGCTGCGAGTCTGCGACACTGCTTTTATACTTTTGGTGCGCCAACAAAAAGCGAAGCGCAATAAAACCGAAATTTTGCTTTCCAGTGTAATAATTGCAAAACTGCACCTGCAGTATAATTTCAGCTTGCGGCTGATTTTATGATCTAAACACCTTCCCGGTCACGTCCGGCAGCCATTTTTTGGTTTTACTTCTTACATCCTATCCCCAGTTCTAAGGCGCCTCAGAGACTGAAACTTGGGGGCGATATTGGCGCAACCCCCCTCTACTTCGCATAAATTGGTGGGGTCGCGGCAACCCCTCTCAGGGTGGGTCGCCCTTAGTGCAAAATTTTTTTTGGCTTTTTTGGTGTCCCACAGCAGGTCCGGCACCCGCTGATTTCTGAGCTGTGGGACACCAAAAAAGCCACAAAAAAATTTGCACTTAAGGCGACCCACCCTGAGAGGGGTCGCCGCGACCCCCCCAATTCATGCGAAGTAAAGGAGGGTTGCGCCAATATCGTCCCCAAGTTTCAGCCTCTGGGGGGCCCTAGAACTGGGGATAGGATATAAGAAGTAAAATCAAAAAATGGCTGCCGGACGTGACCGGGAAGGTGTTTACAAATCCGATTGGATAAAACCTTTATTAGTTTACACAGCACGTGAAAAGCGCACTTCATACCAAATTCGGCACACCAATAAATCATAAGTCGGCACACCAATAGCCCAGTCGCAAAATTTTTATTCTGATATGAATCTACTTTACATTTGAAAACCCAACTTTTTGGGTTCGTTCAAACGGGACCAG
>OZ038457.1:21144406-21174705 GCA_964036195.1 Sphaerolaimus hirsutus
AAGACAACGTACATGACAAATACTGCAGTTTGTGTTCTGCGTAGTGCAGAACACACGTGAAAACAATGTCGGAATCACGTTAGAACAGTGTTTATACCATCTACGTACTGATATTAGTCTACAGGAGTCTATACATGTCAGTTATTGATGCATTTTTCTACCCCAGCGCACATCACAAACAACGATTTTGTACTAGGATTTCAAAAAATTTCTTGCAAAATAATCACCCCCCCTCGAAATACCCCCCTCGAAATAACCCACCGGGGGGTATTTCGAGGAAATACGGTATATAAGTACATAGAGTGTTATAAATGGCAGTTTTTGTTGCATTTTTCGATGTTTTTGTACGTTTCAAACAATAATTTAGTACTGGGATTTGGAAAAATTTCTGGCGAAGTAATAAACCCCCCTCGAAATACCCCCCCCCCTCAAAATCTCCACTTTGAAAATATAAACCCCCCGGGGGTAATTCGAGGAAATGCCGTATGATTCTTTACTTTTTCAATTTTGCTGGAAAGCCTGTGCGGTTGCGATGCTTGCACCGAATGCAACACACCGTATCAAGCTTTACACAACACGTGTTGCCGCTTCTGTACGCGTGTCGATTCTGATGAAACGGTTGGGTTTGCGTGGTTTGCAAATTGAAACGTGCAAATTCAACTGGGCAGTGTACATAACGATCAACCACCGTTTCATCTGCATTTCGTTTGTTACTTGTATTTGTATGGGTACGTTTGTGCTGTCGGATAGATTGATGCGACCGATGATATGTAAGTTCAATGAATTGTGTCTAAATTAGCGTTCCAAAAAATGTTTTTCAGAAAATATATTTAAATATAATTTCAAAAAACTCTTAAAAAAATAAAATAAAATTTGATCTCTTTGAAACTACGCAGTAAATACCGTATTTCCTCGAAATAACCCCCGGGGGGTGATTGTTTCATAGTGCTCCCGAGAGGGGGGGGGGGTTAAACGAGGGGGGGGGGTATTTCGAGGGGGGGGGGTTATTAATTCACAAGAAAAATTTTGAAAACCAAGTACGAAATTGTCGTCTGAAACGTACGCAGACGTCGAAAAATGCAACAAAAACCGCCATTTATAAGGTTCTGTAGACTAATATTAGTATGTAAACACCTTCCCGGACAAGTTCACCACCCATTTTTTTATTTCACTTCGAATGCAATATCTCCGTCCATGGGGGTGTTATAAGGCTGAAACTTTGTATATATTAAGTTGTAAGACCCCCTTACTCCCCAACAATGGGGGGAGGTGTGGCGACTCACTACAGGGTGGTTTGCCCTATATGCAAAAAAATTTTGTGGCGTTTTTGGTGTCCCAAGCAAGTTCACCACCCACTTGATTAGCTACACTTTGAAGGCTATATCTCCAGCTGTGAGGGAGGTAGAAAGCTGAAATTTGGGGGATGTCTTGCCAACAACCCCCCTCACAATAGACCAGTGGGGCGGCTGCCGACGACCCACGAAAGCATGGGTCACTGCATATAAATTTGATAATTTTTTAAGAACAACCCAAGTGTCCCAAACAAGATCGCCACCCAACTGCATTATACAAAAATGTTGTGAGAACATACCTGATATAAAATTGAATCAGATATGAACCCTAGTTCTGCTCATTAAAATTTTTTCAGTAGGGCACCCACCCTGTCCCATAAACAGCCGACTGAAAATTTCACTTTAAACCAATTTTTTGTATCACACTTAAAAAGTTGCTTTACAAAGTTCACTAGGGGAGGGTCTAAGGTTCAAAGTTATGTAAACAACATAACCTCTAAAATGCTTCCATAAGGAAATTTATTTGGGGTGAATGAAAGAGTGAAAATTTTGTCAAATTTTCTTCCTGAAATGACATCATTTTGACATCATAGAATTCACCCCAAGTAAATTTCCTTATGGAAGCATTTTAGAGGTTATGTTGATTACATAACTTTGAACCTTAGACCCTCCCCTAGTGAACTTTGTAAACCAACTTTTAAGTGTGATACAAAAAAATTGGTCTAAAGTGAAATTTTCATGGGACAAGATGGGTGCCCCACTGAAAAATTTTTTTTGGTTGAAATGGTGTTCCAACCCGATTCATTTTTATATTAGGTATTGTGTTGCAACATTATTTTAATGCAGTTGGGTAATGAACTTGTTTTGGGACACTTGGGCTGTTTTTAGAAAATGGTTAACTTTATATGCAGTGACCCATGCTTTAGTGGGTCGTTGGCAGCCGCCCCACTGGTGGATCGTGAAGGGGTTTGTTGGCAAGACATCCCCAAATTTCAACTTTATACCGCCATCACAGCTGGAGATATGGCTCTCGTAGTGTAGCCAATCAAGTGGGTGGTGAACTTGTTTGGGACACCAAAAACGCCAAAAAAATTGTTGCATATAGGGTGACCCACCCTGTAGTGAGTCGCCGCACATCTCCCATTGTTGGGGGGTAGAGGGGTCTTACAACTTTATATATACAAAATTTCAGCTTTATAACACCCCCATGGACGGAGATATTGCATTCGAAGTGAAATAAAAAAATGGGTGGTGAACTTGTCCGGGAAGGTGTTTATTTACGTTCTCTATACACTGAAATTGGGGCGGGGGGTATTTCGAGGGGGGTTTATAAGTTTATAGTGTCCATTTTGAGGAGGTATTTCGAGAGGGGGGAGGGTATGTCGAGGAAATACGGTAACCTAGATAACATGACCGCGAGTTGATGGGAAGTGAGAAATAATTCCAAATGGGTTTAATTTGCGTTTTTCGACCAGGACCCTGCTTGGGGGCAGTCCCGCACCTTGTAAATTGTAAAGTAACGCATGAAATGTCATGAAAATGTCAACTAAAATGAAATAAAATATGACAAATTTGAATTACATTTTACATAGCATTTGACACTACTTGTCACAAAGCATGTGTGTCTGTGTAAAGGATTGAGTGTTTGCTTTTTTGATTGTTTCATACTGCAGAATTATATGGCTTTAAGACAGTACAATTTAAGCATCATTCAATACATACCTAAATACGTACCGTATATCCTCGAAAAGACCCCAGGGGCCAGATTTAATACTCCCTACAGATTTGTAGGGTAGGGCGTACGCCCGATAGATTTTTTAAAGTTCAGCCGCATCGACGCACATGCACCGAGAGCAAGGCGGTTCGTAAAATACACGAAACTATCCCTTAAGGTCGCCGATATTGCAATATGACGTATATCGCTTTGATTTTGGCCCGGAAATCACGATTTCGTCATTTCTTGGCCGTCTGCCAATTCGTTTTTTTTTTATGTTGTCGGGCGGGTTACTCGCACAGTCGCGCTTTTGTATAGTCAGGTGGTCACTTTTTTAGTGTTCACTGTCTACAACCGAAACCATGAGGGCAGCGACAAGAAAGAAATGCATGCACGAGCGTACAAAAGCGCGACTTATGCGAGTAACCCGCCCGACAAAATAAAATAAAAAACGAATTGGCAGACGGCCAAGAAATGACGAAATCGTGATTTCAGGGCCAAAATCAAAGCGATATACGTCATATTGCAATATCGGCGACCTTAATGGATAGTTTCGTGTATTTTACGAACCGCCTTGCTCTCAGTGCATGCGCGTCGATGCGGCTGAACTTTAAAAAATCTATCAGGCATACGCCCTAACCTACAAATCTGTAGGGAGTATTAAATCTGGCCCCAGGGAGTTTTTTTTCATCAGATTTTTAATATTCTTAATTGTCGGCCAATTAGGTATACTATACATGCCTGCAAATGCCTCGAAAGCGAGTGAGATTTAACCAATATTACCATAGGAAATAGGCATTACCATATTACCAATAGGTTCAATACCAATTCTCACGTTATTTCGGCGCAACGGTATTTCCATCAACAATATTGAAAAGTGAGACCGCCATTTCAATATTTCATTTCTCGATTCCGAATTAAATACGTAAATATTTACAAGCATCGATCACTAAATTAACTACACATCCAAAAATCCAAATCCATTATCACTCAGCCGCGCGCGTGGCACTCAAACGGGCGTTCGGTGTTCACCAGCCTGGAGCCTTCGATCTCCTGGCCGGTCGTGGGAATCACGCACCACGTCACGTGGCCCATAAAATCGCTCGTGGACTGTTCAGACTTCCACAGACCTGTCGATCGACAGAAAGTGGTTTTAGGTGAGAAATGTGTCCTCGCGGCTACATTACGACAGCACACTACGACACAATGACACACCTAGAGCAATCTAGGGTCGAATTTTAGGGTTTTCGCTTCGCATTTTCCCCGGTCATAAATTTACGTAGCTGCGATCTTCGTCGTCACCCCCCCACTGAAATGGCACTGATTTCTCACATCCGTCGTTCCCGCAAATAGTGATGGAAAAAGCGCCATGACTTTGGCGTCAAGTGACAATGGCGCCATGGAAGTTTTCCGTACCCCAACGCCAAGCGCTAATGGCGATAAGCGTGAAAGTGCGAAGCAACGCTAAGTGTGAAAAGTCATGTAAAATGTCATGTAGAAAGTAAAAGTTGATTTTATTTTTACTTGGTACTTGACATTTGTCATGATGTTTTACATGACATTTTACAGAATGCGGGACTGGCACCCGGAGGCGAGAGGTTTAAATACCTCAACTGGCCACGGTCAGTGGATGTGTAACTTGTGATGATATGTTATCACTTAGCATTAGCAAACGCTGAACGAACCATTCTCGTCACACTGAGGAATGTGAAAGGAATCCACGACGTAATTCTGCGCCTCCAGTTCTGACAATTTATCTATTTCTTGCTGGGCGACAACATCACACGGTCCTGGAATATGTATTTACAATAAAATCATTATTATTATTGCCATTCAATAATCTTTAGGGTTTTTTTGTGACGACACAATAAACCTTCCATTTTCATGACAAAATGATTGTTGCAAGCTCTCGAAAAGCTCGAAATCGTGAAACACCTAGGCCCTGTGAACGCTGCCCATGTGAATGTGGGAGGCTGTTTTTCTGACATTGGCCGATTACTAAAGAAATTTTGATGCAGCCTGATGAAACTTATTTTACATAATTTTTTTACAAAATTTTTTTAGATTACCGGTCATAAACTGGTGTACGCAAGCACAATAGCCAAGACTTGACTATCCCATTAAGTTAAAATAAATTGTCACGTTCCGGGGGGGGGGAAGCTTGTATGAAATCGGACAATTTGTGTACAAACCATTCGGTTGCGGTCCTTCAGACGCCCCGAAGCAACCCACTGCCAACTGCGCAATGTGGCATAAACACCATGTAAATATCGCATTTGCTTGAATGATTCCCCTTGAATAATTTCCCCTCTTGAATATCTCCCCCCTGTTAGATGTGTGAGAAAAAATTGATTCCTATCTCGAATTATCCCCCCTTTAGACAGATGAAAAATTTTCTGTGTGAAATTTGAAATAAAATGTCATGCTATGTTTTTAATAAAGCATGTTTCATGAAATCAGTTGACAGTAACATGCTAGATAATTTTGACAAAATAATAATTTCCCTTTGAATAATTCCCCCTCTTGAATACTCTCCGCTCAAAAAAGTCTGACGAAAAAATAATTCCTCGGGGGAGTTATTCGAGCAAATTCAAAGACAGAATTAACAGTAATTCGTAAGACCTAGATGCACATGGTAAATGGATGAACCTACCGCGGACAGGATGAAGACAGCCTTGAACATTTTGTAGGTATAAAATTTTCTAAAATTTGGAGAAAAATTGTTTTTTTTTCTGGATAATTTGGTAAATTATTGGTTTGGTTTTGGAATGTTTGCTGCGGGTCTGTGACACTGATTTTATAATTTTGTGCGCCAACAAAAACTGGAGCGCAGACACGACTGAAAATTTGCAAAAGTGTAATGATCGCAAATCTGCGTGATAAATTAGCATGCGGCTGATTTTGTTATCCAGAAATTCCATTGGTCAAAACCTTTATTAGTTTACACAGCACGTGAAAAGCGTGCTTCATATCAAATTTTTATGATTGGCACACCAATAGCCCAGGCGAACTTTTCATTTTGTATCTGAATCTACTTTACATTGAAAACCCAACTATCGTATTTTCTCGAAATACCCACAGGGTTATGTATTTATTTATAAATTATTTTTTCAGAGTTGAAATTTTGAGGGGTGTAGCAGAGTTGTTAGAATTACTGAACTTTTGGAAAAGTATATGAAAACGTAAAGTATTCTTATTTTACTCACCACAAAGTATAGAAAACGTAAAATACTTTTTTTACTTGTACTTGCGCGTAAATGTGGGTACTTTTCTTGTGAGTGTAGAAACGACAACTGTTCTTCATAGAATATGTAAAAGTGGGCACTTTTTTATACGTGTACAGCACAACGTAAATATGTTTTTCTATAAGCAAATGATAGATAAAATAGTTTTCAAGGTCTCTTTATATTAGGATAAAAAATCGTCGCTCTCCCGACTCGTTTCTGATTCTATTGTCTCCACAACCACTTCGATTTGGTTACGATTTTTTTTTTTTTTAAGGCACTACCCCCGCGTATCTTTAACATTCAACGGAACCACTTCTGTAAATACATAGCAGTGTAGTCACTTTATAAATACGTCCCACATTGAATTTTCTGAAATACATTTTCTGTACGTGTATGCTTTGAAAATATACGCGTACAACTGCGAACGGTATTTAATAAAAGTATATGTAAATGTATGCGTATGCGTATGCGTATTTTTCGAGTAAACGTACAAAGCTTTAACAACTTTGGGGTGTAGTTTAATCTCAATTGATCATGACTACCTATGTACTTTTACGTTCACCATTGCGACGTGTAGTTAGACCAAACGTATCTGAACGTATAAAATCAAAACGCCAATTTCAAATGACTTTTTTTCGTTTTGCTATAACTATCATACTTATAATTCATAACTTCACACGCGCACATAAATATTTACCGTTTTTACAATTAAATTTCATCGAAAATCACGCGAACAGGATGTTCACAAAGCATGAGGACCCTGAAACTATCCAAACCATATTACCAGTTTTTAGTGTTGGAAAAGTCTAAGAAATGGCGCCAACGTCAATTTCAGTTTGATTCATGGCACCGGAATGGCAGAACTATGGCACTATGGATGGAACCGCATTGACAAGACCAAAAGTCATGTATTTAAATGGCACCGGAGAGTGGAAACCCACCGCCAGGGTTGGCAAAATCTCAGAAAAAAAAAAATGGAATATTCAAGAATAAAATAAAATAAAATAAAATGGAAAATTTAAGAATAAAAATAAAAATTGTATAAAAATTCAAATTTTTGTAAAATTTTTGTAAAATTGTATAAAAATTTGTATTTTTTAAAATTGTATAAAAATTCATATTTTTGTAAAATTTTGTCTCATTGCTTGAGTCTCTACCTGTTTATTCAGGGATCTGGGGGCAGTCCCAAGCATTGTAAAGTGTCAAATGTCATGTAAAATGTCATGAAAAGTGTCAATTGTCATGACAAATGTAAAGTAAAGTGTAAATTGTCATGACATGTAAAAATTAAAGTATCAATATTCAAGCAAATTGTGTTCAAATCTCATGTTTTTTCGAAATCTTATGTTTTGTATCCAAATTATGTTGTTGTTGACTCCAAATCTTATGTGAACATTTGGATACAAAAACATAAGATTTGGATATAAAACATACTATGGATACAAAAACACAAGATTTGGATCCACAATTTACACTTTGCATGACATTTGTCATGACAATTGCCACTTTGCTTGAAATTTTACATGACACTTGACATTTTGCATGACAATTGATACTTTACTTTACATTTGTCATGACAATTGACACTTTGCATGACATTTTACAAATGTGTCCAGCACACTCCAGTAGTCCTTCTACTGAAAATGCAAACCATTCTTATCAATAATTGTAACCTTACACTTGCAGCTAGCTAACAATACATACTGCATGCAACTTTTGAAAAGTAAGGGAAAAATTTGTCACAGGTTTTTCATGTATAGGTCTAATTATAACATTTTTCTGGCCTTGCATGTATGTTTCTGATTTTTTGTAAAATTTTTGTAAATTTATTAATGACTTTTGGGAATAAAATAAAATAAAATAAAATGAAAGAAGAATAAAATAAAAATAAAATAAAATTTTTATACAATTTTTATACAATTTTACTAAAATGAATTTTTATAAAACCAACCCTGCCCACCGCTAGTAGGATACACCGGACCGGAACAGATAAATACCACTCTGAACATGTGAAAAAGTAAATGCGCGAGGGGCACCGATGGTACCTCATGGTGCCGGTATAGACGACATCTGGGTGCAGTCCAGCACCCTGTCAAGTGCCATGTGAAGTGACAAATGGCATGCAAATTTTCGTACAAATTTGTCAAATGTCATTGAAATTGAAACTGTTCGTTATCGAAAATATCAGTAAATAGGTAAAATATACTTTTTTATTTGACACTTTGCATGACATTTGACACTTTACGGGCCACTTCACATAGTGTGTGACTACTACCCGAAGAAAAAAGCACACCTGATATCACAGTAACTCACAACGGCACCGCACCGGTGCGACACACTACGGTACGGTACAGTCGTCTTCCGGTACGGTTCCCCACCGTACATTTCCATCTCTACCCACAAACCATCCCACACCGCAGGTCTGCATTGCAACGCATCCATAATGCAAAGGTATTCCTGCATTCGGGTATTCTGACCAACATGTCACACCTACGGACGTCTTCGGAGAAACCATTTAGTCGGATGGGTGAGATAAAAGCTCGACGGTTAGCAAATGTAATGCATGGAATGGAATGTGCCATGGTCTCTTGTCTGGGCTACCGTAACATGTGTAATATATGCCTATCTAAGTACGGTGTATCGGTTTTGTATTGGTTGAACCAATTTGGTTCGGTGCTCGTGTGTTCTACGCGCACTTATTTTCAACGTCAGATTTCAAAACTCATAATTCCGCTTTGTTCGCATTTTAGTTTACTGGAATGAGTACTTTTTAACCTCCATCAACTGTAGTTGACGGGCATTTCATTATAGTAAACTCAAATTCGTTCAAAGCTGCTTTCTGAGTTTTCAAAATTTCGGTTGGTAACTAACTAGTGGTAAATATAGAGCTTTTGGTGCTCGTTTACCATTCAGTTGTTGACAATGGAAATTTTCACATTAATCGTTGGACATACACTTGATGTCTGCATGTGGAAATTTAAATTTGAGACTTGTGTGCAATTTCTTAGAGAAAAAAAACGAGAAATATCCTGTCAATGGTGTACTCACAGTTAGCATTTGCACATGCAAATGATTTTGCACAACCAACTACCGTGACTCGTGAATTTTGGCGTTTGTAAGTGTTATTTTTTAACTGTTTTGTCTGAACCGACTTTTCGAATTTCGAATGTTTTACAAGAACGATTTTCGAATTTTCGAATTTCTTTGGAATACTTTTCCAATTTTTCCATTGAATTACCGTATTTCTTCTAATAGAACGGCATACCTCCAATAGAACGGCACCTCCAATAGAACGGCACCTCCAATAGAACATCCAAGGTGTTCAAACTATGATTTAGGGGTTTTTCACATTTGGTTTTGTTTGAGTTGATGTTCTGATAGTAAACTATAGTTCATTTTTCATTAAAAACTCTATGTTCAAAATGTCTGAAAAATATTGGGGAAAAAATGAAACGGCAGCCTACAATAGAAAGGCACCTCGAATAGAACGGCAGGTAAAAAAGTTGGCGAAAAAAATAGAACGGCGCTCTTCTATTAGAAGAAATACGGTACATAATGCATTTTCGAGTTTTGATCCAGTATGTTACTGTGGTTTTTTCACTGCATTTATCACTGTTAAATTATTACCATCGTTACTGTATTTATTATCATGGAATGGTCAGCTGGTTGAAACTTGGTTACTTGGTTGATCGTTTTCTAAATGTTTTATTATAGGTATTTAGGGACCCCGGAAACTTTCCCTTCTTGGACATCTTACCTTCTGAAGGTATGATGTCCAGGCGGACATCATATCTTCAGGCGGTCATCTTACCTTCTCGGGAGACGGTCATCATCACTTCGAAATATAAAATAAATACACGTTTGGGCGATAATATGCATTTAGAAGCACGGAGGCGCCTGTTCCGCCTGCCTGCCGCGTTGCGCGTGCCTATTTACGCGTGCCTCCACTGGTCAGTTGCAAGCATTGTTGTTGTTTTCACTCCTGTTAATGGAAAGAGCTGACTTTGGGTCCAAGCGCCATGGCGCTTTTCCGAACCCCGGCGCCAAGCGCCAATCGTGCCGGCGCAAAATGGCGCCAAGCGTCATGGCGCTTCTTGCTTTGGCGCTGGCTGCAAGCGCCAATGCCAAGTATCTTATTCCTGGCGCCAAAATGGCGCCTAGCGCCACGGCGTTTTTGTCGGTGGGGCGGCAAGCGCCAATGGCGCCACGGCAAAATAGCGTTGTGGCATGGCGCTTTTTCCTTTGGCGCTGGCGCTGGTGCTTTTCCATCGCTACTCCTGGTTTTGTTTTTAGAAATTATGATTAGGTTGGTTGCTCCTTTGCAGTTATCGCGTGGAGGTGAGGTTCAGTGTCGCGTTATGATGCTGTGCTGCATTGATCCTGCGCCTGGTCTGCCAAAGTAAAAGCGCGCGTCCCAAACACTGCTTTTTGGTGAAATTTGCATTCATGGGCCTTTATTATTTATTTATTTGGCAATTTATACATGGGTGCGTTTTGTACTTTATACATGGGTGCGTTCTGCACATAGGTGCGTTCTGTACATAGGTGCCTTAAATATGTCCAAGAAACATGGCAAATATGCATAGAGTTGTTAAAAGTACCTATACTCGGCGTACGTGATACTCTGCTCTCGCACTGATTTATGTCTCCTGTTGGAAACGTGCCAATGATTATTAAATCATGCGATTTCCATAAAAATATGAAAAAATTGATCGATGTGAATATGTTAATGAATAACATTATAACAACAATCAATTTTGTTATCTTTTTATGAAACTCGGATGCGTTAACCATCGTTGGCACACTTCCAGTGGGAACCACGCATGCAGGGGAGGATACTGTTGGGCATCCCCGCAATGGGCATCCTCATCTATGTACCTATGGGCATCCCAAAGTTCAGTAATAAAATATTTTCTTTTTTGTTTTGCTTGACAGTTTACTTTGCATTTGACTTTACATTTGACACTTGACTTTACACTTTACAGGGCTTGGGACTGCCTTTGTCACATTGTGCATGCAAAACCCATTGTGTGTCAGGTCTAGTGATGGAAAAGCGCCATGGCGCTAGCGCCAAACCAAAAAGCGCCATGGCGCTTCTGGCGCTTGGCGCCTTTTTGCCGTGGCGCCATTGGCGCTTGGCACCGTGCCCTCCAAAAGCGCCATGGCGCTTTTGGCGCTTGGCGCTATGATGCTGTGGCGCTATTGGCACTTGGCGCTCGCACTTTAAAAAGCGCCAAAAAAGCGCCAAACGATCTGTGTAAGTTTGCGGCAGATTTACCTATCAAATATTTACATCATAAATATGAGAGATAATAGTTTTGGCACATTTCCAGCAGTTTTCACCCTTCTTTCTTTTAGAGGCCCCGTTCTTTTTATTTTGTGGCCCAAACAAACTCCAAAAAGTGTACCTTCTATTGCAGGCAGCCCTCCTATTTATTTCGTGGCAAAAATTAACTTGAAAATGTGTACCTTCTATTGGAGACGCCCATCTATTAGACGCCTATGCCCATCTATTAGAAGAAATACGGTATTATCTTTCACTATGGGTGAATAGGGTGCTGAACATTTCACGTTATACTGTTAAAAAGAAAAATTCTTCAAACATAAGAAACTCATTTTTCCAGTACTAAAATAGCTCAGTATTTATGTAGTTCTCGGTAAAATATTCAACTGTGTATACGGCGGCTGTAGAAACATGTTCGAATTTTTTTGGCGCTGGCGCTATTGGCGCTTGGCGCTATTGTCCTCTGGCGCCATTGGCGCTTGGCGCTACGGTTCGGAAAAGCGCCATGGCGCTTTTGGCGCTTGGCGCTAAATTCGTGTGGCGCCATTGGCGCTTGGCGCCGCACATAGGAAAAGCGCCATGGCGCTTTTGGCGCTGGCGCCAAAAGTCTGGCGCTTTTTCCATCTCTAGTCAGGTCATGTAAAATTGCCTGAAAGTGTCAATTTTCATGCAAAGTGTCAACAGTCACATAAAATTAGCTGTATAATGTCAAATGTCATGCAAAGTGTCAAAAGTCATGTAAATTGTCATGCAAAGAGTTAGAAGCAGGCTTGCAGCTCCCGTTTTCACCTTCACAGCCGAAAAAAATACACATAAAAACGTGTGAATTTCAAGCACTGTGTTACCTGCTTTGCTCTAGTTATACTGCTTGTGTCAATGCATCTGTTATGTCTCATGTTACATAGCAGTCAGGACAAATGGGTCAAAGGAAGGGTGGCCCATGTTGAAAATGCAAACTCAAATTGCAGTTTCATTGAAATGCATTTCATACATTTATTTATTTATGTAGACATAACTGACCTTAGAATGGGATTTTTTAAATTGTGTTTTGAGTTTCATTTCTAGTTCTATGTATAGATGTAATTGTACAGCTCTTTACATATACAACAAAATTGTCTTTGCATTTAGAATTTTAATTCTCGCCCCACCCACTGCAGACTTTACAGTGAAATCTACCATATCCCATCCAAATAAGACCAATTTGTTTTAAACTCTCATTACATTACATTGCTTTCACAATGTAACACATGCTCTCACATTGCTATTTGACCCACACTGTAATGTGATGGGCACTATAGTTTTCAGCGTGCAGAGGTCACCTAAATAATGACCTTCTGTTGTGTGTGAATCTGCACAATTTAACACATTGCAGCACACTGTTACATAGTGTTTTAAAAGCTGTTCCATCGTAAAACTGCAAAATATGGGAGTGTGTGAATTTTTTGTGTGTGATTTTTATTATGTTGACTTTAAGTATTATGTGCGAATGTGTGAATGTAAAAAATGTGTGAACTCTGCTGCAACCCTGGTTAGAAGTCATTGTTAAAATCGTTTTTTCCTGGCAACACAGGAGGAGTACACTATGTATACCAATACCACTGCGTAATTAGTAATGATGTAGCCTGAACAAAATGGCAAAAATCATAACATGTAGTTACATTAGATTGAACATAACATAAATATATGCATAGGGGTGATTGCCATTCTTACAGGGTAACCCAATGATGGTATGTATGGGCTTTTCTACCCTACTTTCATGTATATCAAACAGGAAAACATAGAGAAAAAATAAATATTTTTTTGAAATTTTTATGAACTTTTCAAAAATCTATATCTCCCAAGATTTTTTTCCAATGCTAATTGGGAAAAATCCAGTTTTAATCGTTTTTTGAAGAGTGCATTTCTGGGTCACACTGTACACTAAACTTCCAAAGCTTAGTGATTTATCGACTTTTGCCAATACACACCCAAATTGTGGATACGATAAGGTCCTAGCAGGCCATATCTTACAGGGTAACCCAGTATCCTACAGGCCATTATCTTTGAGGCGTAAACTTCTAAAGAAAAGGAAAGGCCACTGCTGGCATATATTTTGAGAACAGAGACAGAAAATTTGCCACTTTATAATGAATATTTGAAACTTTACAATGATTAGCGAGCGCACCACTGGACACACATCATTTGCATATAAAGGTAAATGGATAGAATGTGCCTACACACACTAGTTTTCACCGTGACTTCGTGTGAAAACTGAAAATTTTTCAAATGCAAATAAATGAACACGGTTGAATGATTTCAAGTAATTTTTATTGGAATTCAAATTAATGAAAGTTAAAATTAAAAAATTTGAAACTAAAACACATATAGCATACAAAAAGAGTAGGCTGGATGTGGTCATGTGTAGTGATGTGAAAGCGCCATGGCGCTTTTTGCTTTGGCGCTATTTTGCTGTGGCGCCTTTGGCGCTTGACGCTATACCTATGAAAAGCGCCATGGTGCTTTTGGTGCATGGCGCTATTTTTGGCCGGCGCCAGGAACAAAATGCCTGGCGCTGGCGCTTGGCGCTAGCGCCAAGCAAAAAACGCCATGGCGCTTCTGGCGCTTGGCGCCAGTTTGCTCTGGCGCCATTGGCGCTTGGCGCTATGGGTCGGAAAAGCGCCATTGCGCTTTTGGCGCTCGGCGCCAAAGTTCTGGCGCTATTTACATCACTAGCCATGTGGCCATTTCAGTTTTCACATCGGTCACGGTGAAAACTAGTGTGTGTAGGGCCAATGCCGCACAACTAATATTCACAGAGCTATGCGACAACCTGGCGGCAAACACAAAGGTGTCACCGCATTGTCGCACGGCTCTGTGAACGTGCCGCAGCTACTGCAGGCAGCGCAATGCCGGAGCACATGCAGATCTGTGGCCGCTGCATTTTATGACTCTGTATGAGTTTGATCACTGCCGCGCTGGTTGCAGTAGCTGCGGCACGTTCACAGACCAGCGCGACAACTCGGCGGCACCTTTGTGTTTGCCGCCAGGTTGTCGCATCGCTCTGTGAATTAACTGCAGCCGGATACTGTTTCTTGAAAAAATGTTTAAAAATGCCCCTTCAGAAAAGATTATAAATATTACAAGAAAAATAATATTATTGTCTCTATTTCAATTTGATATTTATGTGTTGCAATTATTTAATACAACGCCGTACCTGCAAAGTACGTTCAATGTTATCATTGTTTAGTACTCGGCGGACCGCAAAGTATGCACAGAATCCTACCATAATTTAATGGATAAAATCTTGTGATATATTTTATACCTAATTTATTATTCCATAGTCAAAACAAATATTAAGATGAAAAAACTGTATAATTTTTAGTTCATTATTCAGATGGGTCATGGTGTGTGATGTCCGCTGAGTATAGCACCATGCACGCCCGGCCCTAAAAACACGTGCCCAGCTCTAAAAAGCGGCCTGCCATTTAATGGGCAGTTACCGTAAATTATCTAATAATGTGACTGTACTATTGTTTTAGCACATTTGGTGATGTCGCATTATTGGAGAGTGTCGCATTTTAGTTTTCCTCAAATCATAAACGTCACTGGTCACATAACTCAAATGTGAGCATGACATTGTAAAGCGATCGGTGTGTCCAGTTATGAGAACGTGGCCATATTTGATTTGTGCGGGGTCAATGGCGTGTGCGGAATAATACGCCCCCCCCCCCCGCGTGAATGACGCAACTGCTCTGCGCGCATTGTGAAACTAATCGGAAATGCCTGCGCAACAGATGATTTTGTCTGTGCACTTAATGCGGTTTGGAGATTAGAATGAAAAAACGATCAAGATGGTAATGTAAATAAGTGCTAAACCATAAAGTTCCATGAAATTATTTCACAAATTCAAAGTTTTTGGCCCCAGGGATTCAATTTCAGGGTTATGGTAATGTACTGTCAGAATCTAGTGCATATTTCAAATCATTGTAATCAGAAACCCAAAAATGCATTATTTCACAAATTCAAAGTTTTTGGCCCCAGGGGTTCATTTATAGGGTCATGGTAATGTAGTGTCAAAATGGAGTGCATATATCAAATCAGTGCAATTAGAAACCCACAATGCTTCATTTCACAATTTTACATTTTGAGGTGTGCGTTCTGTACATGGGTGCGTTTTGCACAAGGGAGTTCGTGATGTATAGATTCACGATGGATTCAAGTTGTAAATTATGGCCCACATACTACACTGGCCATTGAACTTGAGTTCCCTTGTACAAAACGCACCCATGTACAGAACGCACCCCAGTATTTTGAGGGTAAAAGTTGCACACCCCTTTTTTATTTTGAACTGAACTTCGAAGGTTTCGATGCTTCTGTTTTTAAAAAAGCGTTTTTTTATTTAAACATGTGCCATCCCTAGTCTGAACACCTAAAGCTTAGGGACCTAAAGCTTAGCTTAAAATCAAACATCGGAAATTTTTGCCACCCAAAAATGTAGCTGTCAAATTCAAAAAGCATTTAGGGTTGGGTCCAGCCAATTTTTCACAGTTTTACCAATATTTCTCGATGTCTCTTCTCCCTTTAGTAAGTTTCCCGACAGAAAATTTGCCACTTTATAATTAATATTTGAAACTTTACAATGATTAGCGACCGCACCACTGGAACACATCATTCGCATATAAAGGTAAATGGATACAATGTGCCTACACACACTATCACACGCCTACACCTACGCCAATGGCGTGTACGGAAAAATACATCCGCGGCGTGAATTATGTAATACGCGTGCAGACTTATCCAAAAGTAATAGTATAGTCTATAAGTAAATCACAGTGAAAGTAAATACGAAAATTGTCTTTAGAATATTTATTTTGGTATAGAACATTCAAAATGTCAGGGTTCAAACATTCAAAATGTCAGGTTAGATTACTTTCCCGGATTTATACATATGCTAAAAAGCTGGAATGTTATGTGGTTAAATGCGATTTTGAAAAACACCCAGAAAATTTGCTCATGTGGAGAAGAGAATTCGTGGTGAAGTTTATATATTTACGTTTTTGTATTTATATATGTCTGCACGCGAATTCGATAAATCACGCGGCGGACGTATTTTTCCGCACATGCCATTGACCCCTTCAAAAATCCAAGATGGCCAGTTCTCATAACTGGACTCATTCGTTGCAAAAGCATAGACAGGCGCACATATGCATGCTCCAATCAATCGATAGACCTATGCAGTGCAACAGACGCCTCTATTACGCTACTAAATGCGGGTCATTTATCGGCGGAGCTATAATGTCCCACATTTATGCATTTTACTAGTGTTTATACCGCGGACATTATACCTTCTTAAGTCAAAAATGTTGAAGGTATAATGACCGCGAAGGTATGATGTCCGCGCGGACATCATATCTTCCGAAGGTAAGATGTCCATGGAGGGAAGAATACCTGGAATCGGTATTTAGGTATGAATGTGTTCCTTCCTTAAATCTTCCTGTGAATTATTCCGGCTGTTTATTTAGTCCTTTACCCTGCGAATTGATTAGATAATGCAAGTATTAATTCATAAATTTTATTTGTTTAATTACCAAAAGTCTATTTTACCTTCTAGTCAGTGTGATAATAATAATTATTACAACCTTTACATATAAATATTACCTATAATGCATTCCCAAAAATTATTCACTTTGCCCCAATTTACTGAAATTGAAATTCACTTCATCTTTTTATTATTGTTGGTAAATACGTATGTAAAATACCAAGAAATGTTTATGCATCCAGAAAAGCACTGTTACGCCACATTAGCTTTACCACAACTCAACGATGTTTCTATTGTGTGGGAAAGTTTTGCAAGCACTTGACATTTCATTTCACACCTTAAGTTTACGACCCGCGGGCTAAACAAATCGCACCTACTTTTATTTTAAGTGCCTTTCAAATTGTATTTGTAAATCTGACGCCAACTTAATTCCTTGCCAATAAACTATACACGCAGATGTATTTAGCATAAAATTTAGCAGTCACACTTAAATTTTACAGTTTCAGAAGTCTTGGGTCGCCTCAAAATGTGTTCAAATTTTTCAATCATCTGGGGTGAAATTCGATCAGTACACCACACACTTTTTGACGGGAAGCCGTGTCTCTCTCACTCGCAGACTGTGTGAAATGTCAAATGTCATGCAAAGTGTCAAAAGTCCTAAAAAAGGCCATGGAAAATCTCAAGTGTCATTCCTAGGGTTCAAAAGTCATGTAAACTGTTAAAATTAATGTCAAACGTAAAGCAAAAACAGATAATTTGGCATTTTACATGACCTTTGACACTTTGCATTACATTTGATATTTTACAGGGACCCTTGCAGGGTCTGAGGGTGGTACATGGTAGATACTCATCCCAATTAGCAAATGTGCAAGTGTTTTGATTGCCAACCAAATCGGGCCAATTTCAAATACGAACAATTCATCGGGCAGCCCGAAAAAGCCCGTCAAATTTCTCCCCTGATATATTTACCTACATGAAATAGATCACCACAATGAAACGCAGGGGAGAGGGTTTAAACCAAACGGCCGACGGCACATGAAAAAGACATTATTACCGACTGGAAAATGGGCGGGCGCATTTCAAATGGGCTCCACAGATCATCGACAATATACATTCCCACGTGCAACGAGTCTCCAGCTAATATATGAATGCAAGCGATACGCATAATGGGTCATGCGAGCGGGCGCTGATGTGTATGTTTGAGGCGGATTATCGTTGCGTATCCTGTTATTGCGTATATGTGTGGCTGCGTATCCAATTTGGTATGTGGTGTGGTGAATGCGTTGAGAGTGTGAAAGAGAATGTATTGTTGTGTATCCACACATTTCATATTGCACCAATTTCTGTAGTGTCACAAAAATGCATCTACACAACTTATACTGTGAATTGTTTGAATCAATCATTAGAAATAACCAACATACATATTTGCTTATGAAGCAGCCGCTGAAAAGTTTTTTTTGTTTCATTTACAAAATTCTGATAAACAAAGGTGTTAAAGTGTGGGAATTTTTATATGCAGTGCCATTAATGTTTGATATTGGAAAAGACACAAATGGTGATACAGACATTAGATTACAATTGAAATTTCAGACACTGAAAGATCAGCTTTGGACAGACTTGAGTTTGCTCAAATAAGGAATCTATATACCATTGATTGAGATTGAATATTGCACATTCTCATCAACTCAAATGTGTTTTGAGCTGATTCAGAAGTTATTCATAAACTAGTGTGTGTAAGAGGTATGTAGACATCAAGCACAGAACATAAATTTTTTCATAAACAAATCCACACTCAAAGGCATGTAGACATCAATCACAGAACCCCACAACTATTTGGATACACAATGAAAGGATACGCAACGATACACACCCAATGCGTGCGCGAGTGCACCCGCCAGCGCAAGGCAACTTTCCGACTCAAAGAACCGCGGCAGCTGACTCTTGGTCCTGAAACCATTACAGTTTACATTAAAATCAACACGGCCCTCCCCTAGGGCGAATGCAAATATTGCATTATGCCCGGTAGACATGGATTAGGCTTCGCGGAGATGTACTTATTTACTTGGCTGATCTGGGAAACATCGGAATAGAGTTTGGGTAGTGCTGAATATGTAGAGTGGTTTTTATAGTATTGAATATTGAGTTTCGATATTGATACTTTTGGATATCGATATTGTATCGATAAATTTGGTATTGAATATGCTTTAAATGTGTGAGGCACATTCTTAAACTATTGGTGTTGCGCACACTAGTTTACTACCAGTAAAGCCGAAAAAAAATCTGAAAAACCAAAAACATTTTTGCATCCCATTTTTCTATCCCACCTACCAGGGTCGTGACAAGTGCCGAATTTGTTTTCCAAACTATATGTAGGCATAAAGTATTTTGAATTTACCCACTCTTCAAAACTGAAAAATAAAGCAAAATTTTTGTGAAGTACTTGAGTGAGCCCTAAATACATTTAAAAACGTAGTTTAAACATGCTTTAATTTGACAAATATGCTAAAAACTCATTTTTTTCTGCAAAGTACCATAGTTGTTAAAACGTACCTATTTACGTTTACTCGATAAATACGTATACTCGCGTACTGCGTGAATACGTTTACGTTTCCTCCCGAAAAAAATACCGGTACTCACATACTCGCATACTTTTTGAAAGTACGCGAGTTCAGAAAACGTATTTTAAGGGGACAGAAAATGTCGTTTGGCCAGACAGAAACTGACAAACGTAGGACATTTTGCTAAGAAATGCTTATCAGGAGAGAAAAACACATCTGTGGTATATTTCAGAGTAAAAAGTGAAAAAACACCAATTTTTACATTTTTTTGGTGAGAAAAATACCCACTTTTGCGTTTTCTGCGTGAAAAAAATACCCATTTTTACATTTTCCTGGAAAAAATACCCATTTTTACATTTTCCCATTTACTCACCTTTTACGCAGCGTAAAAGTAAAAATAAAATACTTTACGTTTTCTGCACTCATGTGTGAGTAAAAAAACAATACTTTACGTTTACGTTTACTTTTAAAAAAGTTCAGTACTTTTAACAACTCTGCAAAGTACATTGTGAAGCCACAATAAAAAATACGGATACTTTGAAAACACGAGTACCAGTACTTTTCGGGAGGAAAAATAAACGGTACTCGTGTACACATACCTTTTGAGTAAAAGTAAATACTTTTTAGTCACTAAACCACATACACTAAATACACAAGAAGAGTAGGTACTCTCCCCCAGCCGCGCGCGCGGCAACTTTCCGGACTAGTACAAATCATTTCCGGGCTACAATTAAAAACCGGGCGCCGGGCACAGTTACAATAACTAAGTGCTTGTCGGACAGAAATTGGGAACCATCGATCATTTGTAGGGAGGAAGTATCAAGCTTTACTTGGCCGATTTTGATTTGAAACAAAGACGTACCAAAGAAAAGAGTCAAAAGCTGCATTAGCTCCGCTGTATGTCAATAGTATACGTTGTATTCATAATAAATCAACAGATTTTGGACAGGTGGTGATTTGTAAGCGCGCGCGCACGCATTTGGTGTGTTGTAAATAGTGATGGCGTGGCGCATTGGCACTGACGCCATTCGACGCCATTTGAGGGCGACATGTTTTTCCTGTGGCGTCCGGCGCCATTGGCGCTGTTTTTTGGCGCTTTTAAATTGCTACGGCATTGTAACCAGGAGAATTGGAAATTGGATTTTGTATTATTACCAACGATGGCAAAAACACACATATTAAATACGGAAACTCACTGAGTTTCTGTGTTTTTGTTTAACACATAAACACGGAAACTCAACAATTTTGAAAAACACGGAAACTCAAATGAGTTCTCTTTTGGAGAACACGGAAACATGGAAACACAGAAAATACGGAAATGTTTTTTTAGTTTTTTTATCCAAGCAATTGAAGGCACAAGATTTGAACTGAACAATGTGTGTATGTGCATACATAAGGTATGCATGTATGTAAATATAGTTTGTAAATATGTACATGAAGTTTATCAATGAAATAAGTATCCAAAAAAATGGTGTCCGCATCTCCTGGTGGTTTCGACAATATTAGGGACTGTGATTGAAGTGTCGAGGAGTGCCCGCCAGCCGCCAGGGTCTTCTAGCTCACACAATTGAGCTGATGGCTCCTCACATTCCAAGCTGTCAAAGGTATTGGTCACCCATTTGGAACTATTTTGAACTAATGAAAATTTTCCAATACACGACAAAACATATGCAAAACCAATATTTGATAAGAAAACCACTGTTTCAACAGAAATGCTGTAAAATGCAACTTTTTGTCAAACAACTCAAGTTTTTACCAAAAAAACGTGAGTTTTTATCAAAAAACTTGAGTTTTTACTAAAAAACTTGAGTTTTTACTAAAAAACTTGAGTTTTTATAAAAAAACTTGAGTTTTTACCAAAAAACTCAAGTTTTTTCAAAAAACACAGAAATAAAACACGGAAACTCAAGTTTTTTCCGTGAAAAAAACTCAAAACACAGATATTCATTTTTGAAAAACTCAAAATACAGAAAGTGTTTTTATTTTGAGAACTCACCCATCGTTGATTATTACACGAACATTAAAATAAAATAAATTTCAAATTAAAAAAAATTCAACAAGGACAAAATCCATTTTCACCAGTATATTTTCACACCACCACCTACCTTTACTGACGGTAAAAGCGTCGTGGCGCTTTTCGAGCTCGGCGCCAAATTTCTTTGGCGCCATTAGTGGCGCCCGGCACCAGTCTTACAAAGCGACACAACGCCAAAACTTTGGCGCTTTCACATCACCTCACGCAGCCAACCCGCGGCGACAAGACGCCGCGGCAGCAACAGCAGCGTTCGCAGCGGCCGCAGCAGCGAGGGTTGGCTGCCGCCGCGCCGCCGCCCCGCTCGACCGCCGGTGTGACAGCGCGCCGGACTGGCAGTCGGTGCACATTCGGGCCGCGCTGCCGGACAGGTCGTGTTACCGTGTTTACTGGATTAGAAGCCCTGGGGTCACTGCTAGACCATGTGAAATGACCTGTGCAGTGTGAAATGTCATGCAGAGTGTCAAATGTCATGTAAAATGCCCTGTAAGAAGTCTGATTAGACATTTTACAGGGCATTCTACATTACGTTTGGCACTTTTGACGACATGTGACATTTTAAAGGCGTTTTACAGGGTCTAGTTCTGGCACCTGAGGAATAGTGTTAAGGTGTAGTTACAACAGCATAACGATCAATAGGAGGTGATGCGATAAATTCAACATCGCCGCAAATTCAATTACCTATACAAAAACCGTAAGAGCTACGGTTTCCAAAATTGACATGTGAAAAGAACGCACTCGTGTCTATATTGTGTTCAATTTTTTTGAAAAATCTGCAGTGGTCGTGTAGATATTGATCATTCAAGAAAAACAATCAATTTTGCGGCGATATTTGTCGGTGGACACATTTGACCGCCGACAAATATCGCCCCAAAATTTACTGTTTTTCTTGAATGATCAATATCTCGACAACCGCTGCAGATTTTTCAAAATATAACCCACTATAGACTAGAGTGCGTTCTTTTCACATGTCAATTTGGAAACCGTAGCCTATACGGTTTTTGTATTATTGAATTGGCGGCGATGTTGAATTTGTCGCATCACCTTCTATTGATCGTTATGCTGTAACTCCACCTTTTTCGTCAGATCTTTTGAGGGAATCTATAAAGGGGGATTATTTTTACCCCAGAATTTTAAACAATGGCTATCAATAATTCATTGTATTAAAAATGTTAGTTACGCTAAATGGTATTGCTGTACACTGTAAAACATATGAAACATTTTGTTCCCACCGATCAAGCAGGGGGAACTACCTATTCAAGGAGGTGATTATTTTTCCCCACTCAACTGAGAGGGGGAAATATTTGAGGGGACGACTATTCAAGGGATATCTTTGAATATTTTTTGACCGGAGAAAATGTAAATAAACTTCATGTTGATGATGATCAAACTGTGAATTGTGAACTTTTTTATAGTCTGCAGAAATTGTGGAAAGTACGACTCTGCGTCTGCAGTATACGAAAAACAAGAAACACTTCGAAGAACCTAGAAAAATCAGACACCTACCGCCCAACAAACAAAAATAATCAATACTCGCTAAAATTTCCCCGAAAGTACCCAATACCCAAATCCCCACAGGACGATACCCATGGCCAATCATTTCCTAGCCGTTTCCACTGCCAGAAATGTGATCGCAGCATTAGTTAGACAGCCAAAGGGCGATTTCTGCGAACGTCTAGCTTCAGTATACACAGTGGCTATATTAGCCCTTTTGTCTGCCTTGCTTATCACCTCGCATTATTGGGGAGAACCTATAGATTGTTGGAGCCCGGCTGAGTATAAAGGTGTGTTTGAATAGAGCCCCCCTGACCCATCCCAATAAGCCCCCCCCCCCCCGACGAATTGGTGGAAAATCACTAGCAACTTGAATAATTCCCCCGTCTAATGGGCACGTCATTGCAAAAAAAACTGATAAAAATTCGTTACTTTGTGGTTGAAATTACGTTTAAATGTAATGACGTTGAAATTAAGTTTCAGGCGACGTAAAATCATTGAAAAATCTTTATCTCCGAAAATGGTGGACTGTGGATGTTGAGTTTTGGACAATGAAGTGGTTGATCAGTACTTTGTCCATGACATACCTGTATCATCATCATCCACTTTTACGTCATCAATTTTGCGGTGAAACTTTGCGTTTGAATTTTACGTCGAGCTGCAATCGCACCTTCAGATAATTGTTATCGTTATTCGCACCTTCAGATAATTGTTATTGTTCATTCAAAAAAGCCGAAAACTGCGACATGATTAGAGCGTTTTAAGGCATTTTGATACAGCAGTCTAAATTGTTTACTATTCACAGATAGCCACTGCAAAAATTCAGATAAAATAAGTGCTGAAATGTTTAAAATTCTAAAAACCACCCAGGAAAATGGGACAAATTCGTGGACGATTACTGCTACGTGCATGGAACGTATTACGTGCCTCTAAACAGACCGCTTCCATGGGACGCAAACGAAAGGCATCAAATTCCTATCACCTATTATCAATGGGTATGTTTGTAATTAGATTTTGAGTAGTGATGGTAAATGGGCAGGGGCGAGAATTTCAAATGGTGATAAATGCTTCGCTGGCAACTGTATAACTACGAAATTCTCAATTGATGGGAAGTTTTGATTGATTAGGTAATTACACTTTATTTCGAAAAAAGTATTTTCAGTTATAAAAATCTAGGTATACATTCTCGCAACAACTTTTTGATAACATCTTCCATGTTTATCAATTGATTTTATGTGTTAGCGAAAACAGATATTTAACTCGAAACGTATCAAATGTAAATATAGGTTTTCAATAAACGAAATATCCAACACGCAGGTGCCGTACGTGTTCGGCGTGCAGGCATTTCTGTTCTACATGCCTCGCTTCGTGTGGAAGCGCATGTGCAGCATGTTTGGTGCGTTGGGCATTTTTCTCTTTGAATAGCGTAAATATTTGCTAAAATGATTCTCCATGTTAGACGAGTGAGGAAAAAATTGTTTTTTTGTTAATAATGCATATTTTGTGAAATAATTTGAAAGAAACATGTTCAAATTCTGATGGAATAATAATTCCCCCTTTTGAATAGTTCACCGATTATAACTGTCTGACAAAAATAATTCCCCAGGAGAATTCTTCGAGGGACTATCATATATCTAACTGCACTTAGTGACATAAGCAGTTTTATCACATTTTCATATCCTATTCAATATTTTATCACATTTTCATATCCTGTCCAATGGGAGTTATAAATAATTCGTTCACATCCCTCAAATGGGGTAGTTATTCAGGAGCTTATTCAAGGTGGTGGTTGCAATTTCTTCACACAGCTCACATGGTGAATGTGAGTTTCTCAATGGTGTGGGGCTAGGGTGTCAAATTTCCGTTTTCCGTTTTCCGTTTCCCGCAGGCAAATTTTTTCCGTTTTCCGTTCCGTTTTCCGGCTGCTGAAATTATTTTTCCGTTTTCCGTTCCGTTTTCCGGCAACTTTTTTTCCCGTTTCCGTTTTTCCGGCTCATTTTCCGTTTTCCGGCTCAATTTTCAGTTTTTCCGCCTTTTTCCGTTTTCCGCCTCAATTTCCAGTTTTTCCACCTTTTTTCCATTTTCCGCCTCAATTTTCCATTTTTCCGCCTCATTTTACCCTTTTCTGGCTCAACTTTCTGTTTTCTGATCAGCCAAACTGGTAAAAATTCATGCAGATTGTCAATGATGTGAAAAATTTTCTGTTTCCAGCAAAATTACTGCAAATTTTTTCCACTTCCAGCAAAATTTCAGAAAATTTTATCCATTTTCCGGCAAAATTGCAGCAAGTTTTTCCATTTCCGTGCAAATTAGATTTTTCCGTTTCCGTTTTTCCGGCATCTTTTTCCGTTTTCCGGCCGCTGAAATTTTTTTTCCGTTTCCGTTTCCGTTTTCCGCCAAGTGCAAATTTTTTTCCGTTTTCCGTTCCGTTTTCCGGCCGCTGAAATAATTTTTCCGTTTCCGTTTCCGTTTTCCGTAAAAATAATTTTTTGACACCCTATGTGGGGCTTATTCAAGGTGGCACTCATACTTCATTCACATCCCTCATACGCTCTATCCACCCAACAATGGGGGTCTTATTCAAGCAGACCCTTACCCACCAACCAAAACACCCCCCCCAACCCCCCAGGCCTGGACATGGTAGACCTGTTACGTCACATCGACCAAGTGTGGCGGGACGGGGTGGCCCACGGTGATCAACTAGAGCTCAGAGTGAGGCGTTTCGAAACTCACGCGGCCCCATTGGTTTGGGACGCGCTGAGACTGCTGAGAAGACAGGCCAGGGGCATACCCAGCACTTTTCTGTGCTTTGTGCTTGTCAAGGTTTGGGGGGGGGTTTGAAAAGACCACTTTTTCTGGGGGATTGTGGATTTGGATGAGTGTTGAGAAAAGTGGGATTTATTATACTGATCTGATTGGACACTATACAAAGAATGTCACAATATTCTGATGATTTAAATCACGTGATAATCTGTGGATCAACAACACATAGAGTGCAGTAATGTAATCTAATGAGAAAAATAAAGCTTAAGCCATTTTATTATGATTGGATATGGTACATTTTCACTGAAAAGTATGCAGTCAGTATGCCAGTGATAAGTAGACTCACAAGACATTTTCATACACAAATTCACTTGATACTTGCTTACCACCAACCTATCACTGGTCATTTGCAGAAATCAGTTGCCAGGAACAGGGTTGGCAAAATCTCAATAAAAATAAAAAGGGGAAATTGAGGAATATAATAAAAATAAAATGGAAAATTGAAGAATAAAATAAAATTTGAATAAAAATAAAATACACTTTTAGTAAAAAGAATTTTACTAAAACCAACCCTGGCCAGAAATCACAAAGAAAGACAGTCAAAAACTGCCCTCCTATGTATGTGAGGTGCCCTTCACTTATATAAACGCTACTAGGTATATAACGAAAAATACAGTATTCTTTAATTCTAGTAGTACCATAAAATCCTCTAGAACAAAAAAGTACCCTCAAAATACCCACCAAATTCTCAGGTGGTTCATGCGGTTAACGCATGCGCCCAATGGTATTATCTGAATTCATTTCTAGCATCCCCACACTATGAGTATTGGGGATTGGGTATTTTGAGGGATTTGAGAAGTGGAGTAGATTGGCAAGCGACCGGACATTTTCCCAGATTGACTCATTGCGATTTCTTTAGGAGGAAAACCTCGGCTGTTAATGTGAGTTTTTGGTTTTCGAGGAGTAATTTACTATATATCTGAGCCATTGGCCCCACACACGCTAGTTGACGCCAAAATTAGCGTCAACTCAGAGTCAACTGGTCAAAAATTCAATTGACTCTGAGCCATTTACAATATGTATCCAAAAAATCCCCTTCTTTCATTCTACATCAATCGACTTCTCAATATTTCTTAATCAACACAGGTAAAAAATTAAAAATAGTTATACTTAAAACAGTTGACTCTGAGTTGACTCAATCGACTTCTAAAAAGTAGCGTCAACCACCGTGTGGAGCGCCATTGCAGGGATTCAAATCTGCATGAACACTGTTTTAACAGGTTTGGGCAAATGAATATGCACTGAAAAGTAAAATTCTCAAAAATGAACATAAATTATCAATACATAGGGATGTCTAAACATTTTAACAATTTATTTATGTTCATGTAAATCAGGGGTTTTGTAGATTTGAACCACCCATTGGGTTTAGGGGGATGGTTCAGGCTCAGGGGATAGGTGCCAAAAATTGAACTTAAGGGTAGATACATACCTGGGGGCAGTCCCAAGCCCTGTAAAGTGTAAAGTAAAGTGTCAAATGTAAAGTCAAGTGCAAAGTAAAGTGTCAATTGTCATGACAAAAGTAAAGTGTCAATTGTCATGCAAAGTTCAATAATAAAATCTTTTCTTTTTTGTTTTGATTGACACTTTACTTTACATTTGACACTTTACTTTACACTTTACAGGGCTTGGGATTGCCACCAGGAGTAGGGTAAAGAATAGATAGACAGCTGGAGCAATTTGAGGGAGGTTGCCCTCCACCTACATGAACCCAGATATGGTCCAAATGGGACCAGGTTCTGAGGACTGGGACCAGAAAGTCCCAATAATGATCTGGACAGACATATAGTCCCACAGAATTGGGACAAAAGTTTTTTTTTTAATCCTGAAACAGGGCAAGAACAGAAAGGGGTGTTGGGACCAAGACCAGAATTTCACCTAACTCTGTTTTTTTTCGTGAGCATATATTTGCACTTCCTCAAATCCGAACTGCTACCACCACAAAAACCTCTAAAATTCCTTTTTCCCAGATGGAAACAGTCACCTGCGTGCTCACCCTGAACATTTACTATGAAAAAATATTCATTTTTCTCTGGTTTTGGCTTGTATTTGTGTCATTTCTATGCATTATATCAGCCTTTTATTGGCTATTACTATTCTGTTTCGCTTCAGCTAATGAAGCACATGTCAGGAGATTACTGACTGCTACAAGTCCGCATTTGGAAGTGCCAGAAAAAATAGTTGCCCATAGACAGGTTTGTTGGAATGTTATAGATCTACAATCTACAATCTAGACACACTAGTTTTCAACTTAACGTTTGAAATCTGATAAATCAGCTTACAATGCATACGAGTTCAGCGGAATGTGGTGTCCGTCAACTACAGTTGAAGCCTGATGGGGACTAGAAATAACTCATTCCAGTAAGCCCAAATTCGTTCAATGCTGATTAATGAGTTTTTGAAATTTTGGTTGAAAACTGGTTTACTAAGAAATTATATGCACAAAATTCACAGATGTGAATGTGAATATTATAAGATAATTTTTCGGGACTGTACTTGGACTTACAAAACCTGACGCTCAACAACATTTCGATGTGGTGATTTAGGAATTCGTCCTTCATAACTATACCGGATTTGTTCTAACTTTTTTACCCGCCATTCTATTGGAGGTATGCCGTTCGATTAGAAGAAGTAAATACGGGTTATTTGGTCGCGCAATTTTGTCAACATTTTCTCTGGCTCCCAGTAGTGATGTTAAAAGCGCTAGGACTTTGGCGCCAAGCGCCAAAAGCGCTTTGCCGACCCCTAGCGCCAATGGTGCCAGAGCAAAATGGCGCCAAGCGCCATGGCGCTTTTTGCTTTGGCGCTAGCGCCAGGCGTTTTGTTCCTGGCGCCAGGCAAAAACAGCGCCAAGCGCCAATGCGCTTTTCATGTGCATGGCGCCACAGCAATATAGCGCCAAGCGCCATGGCGCTTTTTGCTTTGGCGCTTTTACATCACTAGCTCCCAGCGCCATTTTCCTGGCGCTTCTCCATGCGGGGACGGATGGCCGAACCCAAAATTAATTTGGTGCGACTCAGCAAAGCATAGTGTCTTAGGAAACTTGGACATGTATGTGAAGCTGCCACTGGACAAAACCAATACACTAAACTAAAAAAAATTATTGAAATTCCCAACCCTCCCTAAAACCCGACCCGAATCTACCCCAGTCCCTCATTCGCAGTCAGAAACTGTCGCCGGTATCAGCGGCGCGGCTTCAACTGCCCCCTTGACGGGCTCAAAAGCGGCCTCAGAAAGTTCCGTCGAAAAAGCGGCCAGCGCGCAGCAAGAAATCGACGCGTCGAAAACTTTGGCGGCGAAAATCTTTTTGCACAGACATCTGCAAACGGATGGCATTTTCTTTTTGCGATTGGCCGCGATTAATTTGGGCGATTTGCCTGCCGCGTATTTGGTGCGGTGAGTTGAGGGCATAGCTGAAATCGAGGGTAGCATTTCGAGGGGGGGGGGGGTCGGCCTGCCGGCACGTGTTTATATCTCGGGAACCGCTCGGTGAAAATTGTTGATTTTTTAATATAATATGGTTTCAGGTCGGGGCTAGTTACAAGTCGGAGGAAATTTCGCTATGATGCCCCAGACCGGAGATAGAGTGGGTCTATAAAAAGATGGTCATTTGCGAAAATTTTGCGTGTCGCTCAGAACATGCAAACTTTGAACATCAATAACTCGACTATTTCTGGGCCGATTTTAGTAATTTCACTTTTAAATTATGACAAATGCTTGGAGAGTTCATTTCTGAGGTCAAATAGGCGATACAATATTGTGTATATATCGATTTGGCCGGATTTCGAAATGTGAAATTTACAGAAAAATTTTCTTTTTGAACATGCTATCATATACTCCTGATCGAGAGAAACTTAATGAAACAAAAATGAGATCGATATCTCTTTCCGATCGAAAGTTATAGCGCTTCAAACTTTTCCCTCCCATCCACATAAATAACCACATGCATGCGACTTCAAAACTCCATATCTCTGGCCATTTCTCTGCCTATTTGCACCAATGAACACTTAAAATTATCAGAATGACATGGAGATATCGTTTTTATTCACAGTCTATTTGTATGCATTTTCATTATGACAATTAAATTCAAGAGTTCGCATTAATTTCTTGTATGAGAATTCTGCTGAAATATACGGATAATCTGGTACTAAAAACGATATCTCCATGTCATTCTGATCATTTTAAGTGTTCATTGGTGCAAATAGGCAGAGAAATGGCCGAGATATGGAGTTTTGAAGTTTCATGCATGTGGTTTTTTATGTGGATGGGAGGGAAAAGTTTGAAGCGCTATAACTTTTGATCAGCAAAAGATATCGATCTCATTTTTGTTTCATTCAGTTTCTCTCGATCAGGAGTATAT
>OZ038457.1:21174905-21308950 GCA_964036195.1 Sphaerolaimus hirsutus
AATGTTTTCGTGAAATTAATTACACGAGTGTGGATCATGCTACGGGTCTACAATTTTCTAAGGATAATATATGAATCAATACCTTAATCGTGTCCAATACTGAGTGTTATCAGCCACAACTAGAGCGAATTGAAAAATTCAATTTTTATCATTCCACGTCATCATTTTACGTCAGGGAACAACTTGACATTTCACGTCAGACTATTGCAAGCAATAGTCTGACGTGAAATGTCGAGTTGTTCCCTGACACTGTGACATGAAATGATGATGACGTGGAATGATAAAAAATGGAATTTTTCAATTCGCTCTAGTTGTGGCTGATAACACTCAGTACTGGACACGATTAAGGTATTGATTCATATATTATCCTTAGAAAATTGTATACCCGTAGCATGATCCACACTCGTGTAATTAATTTCACGAAAACATTTCACGTCATCATTTCACGTCGAATCGACGCTGAGCTCTAATTCCCGCTTTAGGCAGATGACAAATTTTCTGTGTGAAATTTGAAATAAAATGTCATGCTATGTTTTTGATAAAGCATGTTTCATGAAATCAGTTGACAGAAACATGCTTGATAATTTTGACAAAATAATCATTTCCCCTTGAATAATTCCCCCTCTTGAATATTCTCCGCTCAAAAAAGTCTGACGAAAAAATTATTCCTCGGGGGAGTTATTCGAGCAAATACGGTCCATTCAAAGACAGAATTAACAGTAATTCGTAAGACCTAGATGCACATGGTAAAACGATGGACCTACCGTGGACAGGATGAAGATAGCCTTGAACATTTTGTAGGTATAAAATTTTCTAAAATTTGGAGAAAAATTTTTTTTTCCTGGAAAATTTGGTAAATTATTGGTTTGGTTTTGGAATGCTTGCTGCGGGTCTGTGACACTGATTTTATAATTTTGTGCGCCAACAAAAACTGGAGCGCAGACACGACTGAAAATTTGATCGCAAAAGTGTAATGATCGTAAATCTGCGTGATAAATTAGCATGCGGCTGATTTTGTTATCCAGAAATTCCAAGTTTACACAGCACCTGAAAAGCGTGCTTCATATCAAATTTTCATCATTGTGTAGTATTTGATTGAATATATTGTAGTAATTCAATCAAATACTACCATTGGCACACCAATAGCCCAGGCGAACTTTTCATTTTGTATCTGAATCTACTTTACATTGAAAACCCAACTACCGTATTTCCTCGAAATACCCACAGGGTTATTTATTTAATTATAAATTATTTTTTCAGAGTTGAAATTTTGAGAGGTGTAGCAGAGTTGTTAGAATCACTGAACTTTTTAAAAAGTATATGAAAACGTAAAGTATTCTTATTTTACTCACCACAAAGTATAGAAAACGTAAAATACTTTTTTTACTCGTACTTGCGCGTAAATGTGGGTATTTTTCTCGTGAGAAACGACAACTGTTCTTCATAGAATATGTAAAAGTGGGCACTTTTTCATACGTGTACAGCACAACGTATGTTTTTCTATAAGCAAATGATAGATAAAATAGTTTTCAAGGTCTCTTTATGCTATGAAATAACAATCGTCGCTCTCCCGACCCGTTTCCGCTTCTATTGTCTCCACAACCATTTCGATTTGGTTGCGATTTTTTTAATTTTTTAAGGCACTACCCCCGCGTATCTTTAACATTCAACGGAACCACTTCTGTAAACACATTGTGTGTAAATACTTGAGTGTAGTCACTTTATAAATACAGGGGTGGGCATTTTCAGTTACCGCTGGAAAAACGCGATAGCTTGAGCTATGGTTGAGCTATCACAGTGACATTTTAACACAATCGAGTAGACTCCATAGGACACCTATTCTGAAGTTTGCAACCAAAACGGCCACATTTTGTGTGGGTTATGGAACACACAGTTTTTTTGTGTAATTTTGTGTCTTAACCTCCTTTATCTCGGGACTGGGGTACTGTTCGAGAAAAAAAAAGAATTTGGTCGTAGCCCCGACCCCAAACCCCAACATATTTACTCAAAGGGCATCAAAATCGGCCAATGTACGACAGATTGGGACGACGCCAAAGCCAGTGACCCCCCCCCCCCCTCAAATGCCACCCTTGATTTATCCTATCGTGACGCCGAGTCACAAAATTACACTAAAAACTGTGTGTTCCACAACTCACCCAAAATGAGCCCGTTTGGGTTGCAAACTTCAGAATAGGTGTCCTATGGAGTGTACTCTATTGTGTTAAAATTTCACTGTGATAGCTCAACCGTAGCTCAAGCTATCGCGTTTTTCCAGCGGTAACTGAAAATGCCCACCCCTGTATGTCCCACATTGAATTTTCTGAAATATTTTCCGTACGCGTATGCTTTGAAAATATACGCGTACAAGTGCGTACGGTATTTAAACAAAGTATATGTACCGTATTTACTCGAATAATTCCCCGGGGAATTATTTTTTCGTCAGACATTTTTGAGGGGGAACTATTCGAGGGGGGGGGAATTATTCAAGTGGGGGGATTATTATTTCATCACAATTTTCAAGCACGTTTCTATCACACTACATACACATGTATGTCCTGTTTCCATTGATAGTGCACATTCCATTGCATCTTTGCACCCGAATCTGCTGTATTTCCATTCGATGAATCAAACCGCACACAGCTAAAATATTTTGTATGGTTTAGCTTCATCGATTGTTTTTTGTTAAAAGCACGTGCATCATCTACCGTCCGTCATTGCGGGGGGGGGGATTATTCAAGTGGGGGAATTATAGTTTCCTCACCTGTCTAACAGGGGGGAATTATTTGAGGGGGGGAATTATTCAAGTGGGGGGAATTATTCAAGTGGGGGGAATTATTACGGTAAATGTATTTACGGGGAGTAAATACGGTAAATGTATTTACCGCGTACTCGCGTACGCGTATGCGTATTTTTCGAGTAAACGTACAAAGTTTTAACAACTTTGGGGTGTAGTTTAATCTCAATAGATCATGACTACCGTATTTCCTCGAATTACCCCCCGGGGGTTTATTCTTCAGAGTGAAAATTTTGAGAGAAAAACGTGAAAAATGCAACAATAACCACCATTTATAAGTTTTTACAGCCTTATATAAGTATGTAGATGGTATAAACGATGGTATAAACGATGTTAACACAGTAAGTGTTTTGAACGTCTGTTATACATTTCCCGGACGACAAATTCATAGTGCCCATTTTGAGAGGGGGTATTTCGAGGAAATACGGTATGTACTTTTACGTTCACCATTGCGACGTGTAGATAGACCAAACGTATCTGAACGTAAAAAATCAAAACGCCAATTTCAAATGACTTTTTTTTCGTTTTGTCATAACTGTCATACAGATAATTCATATTTAACTTTACACGCGCACATAAATATTTACCGTTTTTACAATTAAATTTCATCGTAAATCACGCGAACAGAATGTTCACAAAGCATGAGGACCCTGAAACTATCCAAACCATTTTACCAGTTTTTAGTGTTGGAAAAGTCTAAGAAATGGCGCCAACGTCAATTTCAGTTTGATTCATGGCACCGGAATGGCAGAACTATGGCACTATGGATGGAACCGCATTTACAAGACCAACATTCATGTAAATGGCACCGGAGAGTGGAAACCCACCGCTAGTAGGATACACCGGACCGGAACAGATAAATACCACTCTGAACATGTGAAAAAGTAAATGCGCGAGGGGCACCGATGGTACCTCATGGTGCCGGTATAGACGACATCTGGGTGCAGTCCAGCACCGTGTCAAGTGCCATGTGAAGTGACAAATGGCATGCAAATTTTCGTACAAATTTGTCAAATGTCATTGAAATTGAAACTGCTCTTAATCGAAAATATCAGTAATAGGTAAAATATTCTTTTTTATTTGACACTTTACGGGGCACTTCACATAGTGCGTGACTACTACCCGAAGTAAAAAAGCACACCTGATATCACAGTAACTCACAACGGCACCGCACCGGTGCGACACACTACGGTACGGTACAGTCGTCTTCCGGTACGGTTCCCCACCGTACATTTCCATCGCTACCCACAAACCATCCCACACCGCAGTTCTGCACTGCAACGCATCCATAATGCAAAGGTATTCCTGCATTCGGGTATTCTGACCAACATGTCACACCTACGGACGTCTTCGGAGAAACCATTTAGTCGGATGGGTGAGATAAAAGCTCGACGGTTAGCAAATGTAATGCATGGAATGGAATGTGCCATGGTCTTGTCTGGGCTACCGTAACATGTGTAATGTAGGTACCTATACCTAATTACGGTGTATAGGTTTTGTATTGGTTCGGTGCTCGTGTGTTCTACGCGCACTTGTTCTCAACGTCAGATTTCAAAACTCATAATTCCGCTTTGTTCGCATTTTAGTTTACTGGAATGAGTACTTTTTAACCTCCATCAACTGTAGTTGACGGGCATTTCATTATAGAAAACTCAAATTCGTTCAAAGCCGCTTTCTGAGTTTTCAAAATTTCGGTTCAAAAAATAGAACGGCGCTCTTATATTAGAAGAAATACGGTACATAATGCATTTTCGAATTTTGACCCATAATGTTACTTTGGTTTTTTCACTGCATTCATCACTGTTAAATTATTACCATCGTTACTGTATTTATTATCATGGAATGGTCAGCTGGTTGAAACTTGGTTACAAGTCACTTGGTTGATCGTTTTCTAAATGTTTTATTATAGGTATTTATGTATGAATGTGTTCCTTCCTTAAATCTTCCTGTGAATTATTCCGGCTGTTTTTTTTGTCCTTTAACCTGCGAATTGATTGAATAATGCAAGTATTAATTAATAAATTTTATTTGTTTAATTACCAAAAGTTCATTTTACCTTCTAGTCAGTGTGATAATAATAATTATTACAACATTTACATATAAATATTACCGATAATGCATTCCCCAAAATTGTTCACTTTGCCCCAATTTACTGAAATTGAAATTCACTTCAACTTTTTATTGTTGTTGGTAAATACGTATGTAACATATTTACCTAGAAATCTAAAACTGATGTTTATGCATCCAGAAAAGCACTGTTACGTCACATTAGCTTTACCACAACTCAACGATGTTTCTATTGTGTGGGAAAGTTTTGCAAGCACTTGACATTTCATTTCACACCTTAAGTTTGCGACCCGCGGTCTAAACAAATCGCACCTACTTTTATTTTAAGTGCCTTTCAAATTGCATTTGTAAATCTGACGCAAACTTAATTCCTTGCCAATAAACTATACACGCAGATGTATTTAGCATAAAATTTAGCAGACACACTTCAATTTTACAGTTTCAGAAGTCTTGGGTCGCCTCAAAATGTGTTCAAATTATTCAATCATCTGGGGTGAAATTCGATCAGTCAACCATACACTTTTTGACGGGAAGCCGTGTCTCTCTCACTCGCAGATCGTGTGAAATGTCAAATGTCATGCAAAGTGTCAAAAGTCCTAAAAAAAGGCCATGGAAAATCTCAAGTGTCATTCCTTGGGTTCAAAAGTTATGTAAACTGTTATAATTAATGTCAAACGTGAAGCAAAAAGAGATAATTTGGCATTTTACAAGTCATTTTACATGACCTTTGGCACTTTGCATTACATTTGATATTTTACAGGGACCCTTGCAGGGTCTGAGGGTGGTACATGGTAGATAGGCATCCCAATTAGCAAATGTGCAAGTGTTTTAATTGCCAACCAAATCGGGCCAATTTCTAATACGAACAATTCATCGGGCAGCCCGAAAAAGCCCGTCAAATTTCTCCCCTGATATATTTACCTACATGAAATAGATCACCACAATGAAACGCAGGGGATAGGGTTTAAACCAAACGGACGAGGGCACATGAAAAAGACATTATTACCAACTGGAAAATGGGCGGGCGCATTTCAAATGGGCTCCACAGATCATCGACAATATACATTCCCACGTGCAACGAGTCTCCAGCTAATATATGAATGCAAGCGATACGCATAATGGGTCATGCGAGCGGGCGCTGATGTGTATGTTTGAGGCGGATTATCATTGCGTATCCTGTTATTGCGTATCTGTGTGGCTGCGTATCCAATTTGGCAGGTGGTGTGGTGCAAGCATTGAGGGTGTGATAGAGAATGTATTGTTGTGTATCCACATCTTTATTGCACACATTTCTGCAGTGTCACAAAAATGCATCAACACAACTTATGCTGTGAATTGTTTGAATCAATCATTAGAAATAACCAACATACATATTTGATTCTGAAGCAGCCACTGGAAAGTTTTTTTGTTTCATTTACAAAATTCTGATAAACAAAGGTGTGGGAATTTTTATATGCCTTGCCATTAATGTTTGATATTGGAAACGACACAAATGGTGCCACAGACATTAGATTACAATTGAAATTTCAGACACTGGAAGATCAGCTTTGGACAGACTTGAGTTTGCTCAAATGAGGAATCTATATACCATTGATGGAGATTGAATATTGCACATTCTCATCAACTCAAATGTGTTTTGAGCTGATTCAGAAGTTATTCATAATCTAGTGTGTGTAAGAGGTATGTAGACATCACGCACAGAACATAAATTTTTCCATAAACAAATCCACACTCAAAGGCATGTAGACATCAAGCACAGAAAACCACAAATATTTGGATACGCAATGAAAGGATACGCAACGATACACACCCAATGCGTGCGCGAGTGCACCCGCCAGCGCAAGGCAACTTTCCGACTCAAAGAACCGCGGCAGCTGACTCTTGGTCCTGAAACCATTACAGTTTACATTAAAATCAACACGGCCCTCCCCTAGGGCGAATGCAAATATTGCATTATGCCCGGTAGACATGGATTAGGCTTCGCGGAGATGTATTTATTTACTTGGCTGATCTGGCTCTGGGAAACATCGGAATAGGGTTTGGGTAGTGTTGAATGTGTAGAGTGGTTTTTATAGTATTGAATATTGAGTTTCGATATTGATACTTTTGGATATCGATATAGTATCGATAAATTTGGTATTGAATATGCTTTAAATGTGTGAGGCACTTTCTTCAACTATTGGTGTTGCGCACACTAGTTTACTGCCAGTAAAGCCGAAAAAAATCAGAAAAACCAAACACATTTTTGCATCCCATTTTTCTATCCCACCTACCAGGGTCGTGACAAGTGCCGAATTTTTTTTCCAAACTATATGTAGGCATAAAGTATTTTGAATTTACCCACTCTTCAAAACTGAAAAATAAAGCAAAATTTTTGTGAAGTACTTTAGTGAGCCCTAAATACATTTAAAAACGTAGTTTAAACATGCTTCAATTTGACAAATATGCTAAAAACTCATTTTTTCTGCAAAGTACCATAGTTGTTAAAACGTTTACTCGATAAATACGTATACTCGCGTACTGCGTGAATACGTTTACGTTTCCTCCCGAAAAAAATACCGGTACTCACATACTCGCGTACTTTTTGAAAGTACGCGAGTACAGAAAACGTATTTTAAGGGGACAGGAAATGTCGTTTTGCCAGACAGAAACTGACAAAATTAGGACATTTTGCTAAGAAATGCTTATCAGGAGAGAAAAACACACATCTGTGGTATATTTCAGAGTAAAAAGTGAAAAAAACACCAATTTTTACATTATTTTGGTGAGACAAATACCCACTTTTGCGTTTTCTGCGAGAAAAAAATACCCATTTTTACATTTTCCTGGAAAAAATACCCATTTTTACATTTTCCCATTTACTCACCTTTTACGCAGCATAAAAGTAAAAATAAAATACTTTACGTTTTCTGCACTCATGTGTGAGTAAAATAACAATACTTTACGTTTACGTTTACTTTTAAAAAAGTTCAGTACTTTTAACAACTCTGCAAAGTACATTGTGAAGCCACAATAAAAAATACGGATACTTTGAAAACACGAGTACCAGTACTTTTCGGGAGGAAAAATAAACGGTACCCGGGTATACATACCTTTTGAGTAAAAGTAAATACTTTTTAGCCACTAAACCACATACACAAAATACACAAGAGTTACTCTCCCCCAGCCGCGCGCGCGGCAACTTTCCGGACTAGTACAAATCATTTCCGGGCTACAATTAAAATCCGGGCGCCGGGCACAGTTACAATAACTAAGTGCTTGTCGGACAGAAATTGGGACCCATCGATCATTTGTAGGGAGGAAGTATCAAGCTTTACTTGGCCGATTTTGATTTGAAACAAAGACGTACAAAGAAAAGGGTCAAAAGCTGCATTAGCTCCGCTGTATGTCCATTCCATAGTATACGTTGTATTTATAATAAATCAACAGATTTTGGACAGGTGGTGATTTGTAAGCGCGCGCGCACGCATTTGGTGTGTTGTAAATAGTGATGGCGTGGCGCTTTGGCACTGGCGCCATTCGACGCCATTTGAGGGCGACATGTTTTTCCTGTGGAGTCCGACGCCATTGGCGCGGTTTTTTGGCGCTTTTAAATTGCTACGGCATTGTAACCAGGAGAATTGGAAATTGGATTTTGTATTATTACATGAACATTAAAAAAAAAAACTTCAAATTAAAAAAATTCAACAAGGACAAAATCCATTTTCACCAGTATATTTTCACACCACAACCTACCTTTACTGACGGGACGGTAAAAGCGTCGTGGCGCTTTTCGAGCTCGGCGCCAAATTTCTTTGGCGCCATTAGTGGCGCCCGGCACCAGTCTCACAAAGCGCCACAACGCCAAAACTTTGGCGCTTTCACATCACGTCACGCAGCCAACCCGCGGCGACAAGACGCCGCGGCAGCAACAGCAGCGTTAGCAGCGGCCGCAGCAGCGAGGGTTGGCTGCCGCCGCGCCGCCGCGCCGCTCGACCGCCGGTGTAACAGCGCGCCGGACTGGCAGTCGGTGCACATTCGGGCCGCGCTGCCGGACAGGTCGTGTTACCGTGTTTACTGGATTAGAAGCACTGGGGTCACTGCTAGACAATGTGAAATGACCTGTGCAGTGTGAAATGTCATGCAGAGTGTCAAATGTCATGTAAAATGCCCTGTAAGAAGTCTGATTAGACATTTTACATGGCATTCTACATTACGTTTGGGACTTTTGACGTCATGTGACATTTTAAAAGCGTTTTACAGGGTCTAGTTCTGGCACCTGAGGAATAGTGTTATGATGGAGTTACAACAGCATAACGATCAATAGGAGGTGATGCGATATATTCAACATCGCCGCAAATTCAATTACCTATACAAAAACCGTAAGAGCTACGGTTTCCAAAATTGACATGTGAAAAGAACGCACTCGTGTCTATAATGTGTTCAATTTTTTTGAAAAATCTGCAGTGGTCGTGGAGATATTGATCATTCAAGAAAAACAATCAATTTTGCGGCGATATTTGTCGGTGGACATATATGACCGCCGACAAATATCGCCCCAAAATTTATTGTTTTTCTTGAATGATCAATATCTCGACAACCACTGTAGATTTTTCAAAAAATTTTGAACCCAATTTTGAACCCAATATAGACTAGAGTGTGTTCTTTTCACATGTCAATTTGGAAACCGTAGCCTTTACGGTTTTTGTATTATTGAATTGGCGGCGATGTTGAATTTGTCGCATCACCTTCTATTGATCGTTATGCTGTAACTACACCTTTATCGTCAGATCTTTTGAGGGAATCTATAAAGGGGGATTATTTTTACCCCAGAATTTTAAACAATGGCCGTCAATAATTCATTGTATTAAAAATGTTAGTTGCGCTAAATGATTTTGCTGTACACTGTAAAACATATGAAACATTGTGTTCCCACCGTTCAAGCAGGGGTATATGAATAATCACTACCAGGGTTGGCAAAATCTCAGAAAAAAATAAAAATAAAATAAAAATAAAATGGAAAATTTGAGAATAAAATAAAATAAAATGGAAAATTTCAAAATAAAAATAAAAATTGTATAAAAATTCGAATTTTTGTAAAAACTTTGTAAAATTGTATACAAATTCATATTTTTGTAAAAATTGTATAAAAATTCATAATTTTTGTAAAAAATTTCTTTCTTGCTTATGGTTCAACATGCTTATCCATGGAGCTGGATCAGTCCCAAGCCCTGTAAAGTGTCAAATGTCATATGAAATGTCATGCAAAGCATCAATTGTCATGACAAATGTTAAGTAAAGTGTCAATTGTCATGACAAATAACAATTTAAGTGGCAACTGTCAAGCAAATTGTATTCAAATCTTGTTTTGTATCCAAATCTTGTCGTTGGTTTTGTATCCAAATCTTATGTCAACATTTGGATACAAAAAATAAGATTTGGATACAAAAACATAAGATTTGGATACAAAAACACAAGATTCGGATACACAGTTGACACTGCATGACATTTATCATGACAATTGACACTTTGTTTGACATTTGAGATGTCAATTGACTCTTTACTTTACATTCATCATGACAATTGACTCTGCATGACATTTTGGGCCAGTTCCGCAAGTAGACAAGTTAAGAGTTAAAAGTTAAGAGTTGAGTTAAAGGTTAAAAGTTGAGTCAAAAGTTGAGTTAAAAGTTAAGAGTTGAGTTAAAGGTTTAAAGTTGAGTCAAAAGTTGAGTTAAAAGTTAAGAGTTGAGTTAAAGGTTAAAAGTTGAGTCAAAAGTTGAGTTAAATGTTAAGAGTTGAGTTAAAGGTTAAAAGATGAGTTAAAAGTTGATTTAAAAGACAAATGGGTCATTTGTCGCAGAAGCGCGATACGCTGATCTTCAATCATATTTTGTCCCCGCACGGCCATTTCAAAACAACGTTCGGCGATTTTTTCTTTTTTTAGCGATAATTTTTTTGGATACGTTATTTTCAAATGACGTGCATACAACATTGGCACCATGCCAGCGAACAGCCGTATCGATACCAATTTCATATTTTTATTTTTTTTTATTTTTTTACCATCATTTTCCACTTGTCTCTTAACTCTTAACTCAACTCTTAACTCAACTCTTAACCTTTAACTCAACCTTTAACTCAACTCTTAACATTTAACTCAACTTTTAACTTTTCCCTTAAATTTTTACTTTTCTCTTAAACTTTAACTTTACTCTTAACTCGCGATTTGTCTTTTTACTCAACTCTTAACTTTTAACTCTTAACTTGTCCACTTGCGGAACCGGCACCTGTATGCCTTCTACTGAAAATGCAAACCATTATTATCAATAATTGTTACTTTACACTAGCTACCTATTGCATGCAACTACCTACTGCATGTAAGTTCTGCAAAGTAATGGAAAGATTTGTCACCCGGTTTTCATGTTTAGGTGTAATTATGAAGTTTTTCTGGCCTTGCATGCAAGATTCTGATTTTTTGTAAAATTTCTGTACATTTTTGTAAAATTTTTGTAAAATGGTTCCATTTTATTATTTTATTATGATTTTGGAATAAATAAAAATAAAATAAAATGAAACAAGAATAAAATACAAATAAAATACATTTTTATACAATTTTTATACAATTTGTATACAAATGATTTTTATAAAACCCACCCTGATCACTACCTATTCAAGGAGGTGATTATTTTTCCCCACTCAACTGAGAGTGGGAAATATTTGAGGGGACAACTATTCAAGGGATATTTTTGAATATTTTTTTGACCGGAGAAAATGTAAATAAACTTCATGCTGATGATGATCAAACTTTGAATTGTGAACTTTTTATAGTCTGCAGAAATTGTGGAAAGTACGACTCTGCGTCTGCAGTATACGAAAAACAAGAAACACTTCGAAGAACCTAGAAAAATCAGACACCTACCGCCCAACAAACAAAAATAATCAATACTCGCTAAAATTTCCCCGAAAGTACCCAATACCCAAATCCCCACAGGCCGATACCCATGGCCAATCATTTCCTAGCCGTTTCCACTGCCAGAAATGTGATCGCAGCACTAGTCAGACAGCCAAAAGGCGATTTCTGCGAACGTCTAGCTTCAGTATACACAGTGGCTATATTAGCCCTTTTGTCTGCCTTGCTTATCACCTCGCATTATTGGGGAGAACCTATAGATTGTTGGAGCCCGGCTGAGTATAAAGGTGTGTTTGAATAGAGCCCCCTGACCCATCCCAATAAGCCCCCCCCCCCCGACGAATTGGTGGAAAATCACTAGCAACTTGAATAATTCCCCCGTCTAATGGGTACGTCAAAAAAAAAACTGATAAAAATTCGTTACTTTGTGGTTGAAATTACGTTTAAATGTTATGACGTTGAAATTTATTTTCAGGCGACGTAAAATCATTGAAAAATCTTTATCTCCGAAAATGGTGGACTGTGGATGCTGAGTTTTGGACAATGAAGTGATTGATCAGTACTTTGTCCATATGACAGACCTGTATCATCATCATCCACTTTTACGCCATCAATTTTGCGGTGAAACTTTACGTTTGAATTTTACGTCGAGCTGCAATAGCACCTTCAGATAATTGTTATCGTTACATTCAAAAAAGCCAAAACTGCAACATGATTAGAGCGTTTTAAGGCATTTTAATACAGCAATCTAAATTGTTTACTATTCACAGATAGCCACTGCAAAAATTCAGATAAAATAAGTGCTGAAATGTTTAAAATTCTAAAAACCACCCAGGAAAATGGGACAAATTCGTGGACGATTACTGCTACGTGCATGGAACGTATTACGTGCCTCTAAACAGACCGCTTCCATGGGACGCAAACGAAAGGCATCAAATTCCTATCACCTATTATCAATGGGTATGTTTGTAATTAGATTTTGAGTAGTGATGGTAAATGGGCAGGGGCGAGAATTTCAAATGGTGATAAATGCTTCGCTGGCAACTGTAAATACAACTATTATACGAAATTCGCAATTGATGGGAAGTTTTGATTGATTAGGTAATTACTATTTATTTCGAAAAAAGTATTTTCAGTTATACAAATCTAGGTATACATTCTCGCAACAACTTTTTGATAACATCTCCCATGTTTATCAATTGATTTGATGTGTTAGCGAAAACAGATATTTAACTCGAAACGTATCAAATGTAAATATAGGTTTTCAATAAACGAAATATCCAACATGCAGGTGCCCTATGTGTTCGGCGTGCAGGCATTTCTGTTCTACATGCCTCGCTTCGTGTGGAAACGCATGTGCAGCATGTTTGGTGCGTTGGGCATTTTTCTCTTTGAATAGCGTAAATATTTGCTAAAATGATTCTCCATGTTAGACGAGTGAGGAAAAAATTGTTATTTTGTTAATAATGCATATTTTGTAAAATAATTTGATGGAAAAATGTTCAAATTCTGATGGAATAATAATTCCCCCTCTTGAATAGTTCACTGATTATAACCGACTGACATAAAAATAATTCCCCAGGAGAATTCTTCGAGGGAGTATCATATATCTAACTGCACTTAGTGACATAAGCAGTTTTATCACATTTTCATATCCTATTCAATATTCATGTCCAATGGGAGTTATAAATATTTCGTTCACATCCCTCAAATGGGGTAGTTATTCAGGAGCTTATTCAAGGTGGTGGTTGAAATTTCTTCACACGGCTCACATGGTGAATGTGAGTTTCTCAATGGTGTGGTGCTGTTTCAAGGTGGCACACATACTTCATTCACATCCCTCATACGCTCTACCCACCCAACAATGGGGGTCTTATTCAAGCAGACCCCTTACCCACCAGACCAAAACACCCCCCCCCCCAACCCCCCAGGCCTGGACATGGTAGACCTGTTACGTCACATCGACCAAGTGTGGCGGGACGGGGTGGCCCACGGTGATCAACTAGAGCTCAGAGTGAGACGTTTCGAAACTCACGCGGCCCCATTGGTTTGGGACGCGCTGAGACTGCTGAGAAGACAGGCCAGGGGTATACCCAGCACTTTTCTGTGCTTTGTGCTTGTCAAGGTTTGGGGGGGGGGGGTTGTTCGGGATGGTGTTGTTCGGGGGGGGGGGGGGTTATGACGCTCACTTCTTTACTGGGGAATGTTGAGTTTGGATGAGTGATGAGAAAAGTGGTAACAAAATGGGATTTATTGTACCGATCGGATTGTCAAGTGATAAACTATGGATCAACAACACAGAGAGGAGTAACGTTGCGTAATGGAAAAAAAGCTTTAGTCTTTTTATCATGATCGGATAAGGCACATTTTTTTCTTGTAAAGTGAGCACTCAGTGTGCCAGTCATGAGTAGACTCAAAAACATTTTCATACACAAATTTACTTGTCACTTGACTTAACACTTATTACTAGTCCATTTGCAGAAATGAGTTGTCAGAAATCACAAAGGCAGCCAAAAGCTGTCCTTCTATGTGAGGTGTATATCACCTATAAATAAACACTATTACGTATAGGTAAATATAACGAGAAATCTGGTATTGTATTCTTGTAGTAGTACCATAAAATCCTCAGCACAAAAAAGTACCCACAAAAGTACCCACCAAATTCTCAGGTGGTTCACGCGGTGAACGCATGTGCCCAATGGTATTATCTCAATTCATTTCTAGCCTCCCCACACTATGAGTATTGGGGATTGGGTATTTTGAGGGATTTGAGAAGTGGAGTAGATTGGCAAGCGACCGGTCATTTTCCCAGATTGACTCATTGCGATTTCTTTAGGAGGAAAACCTCGGCTGTTAATGTGAGTTTTTGCGTTTTAAATTTTGGGGGGTGTTAAATATTTTAGCTATTTTAAATCTGGCCGGTTAAGGGGGGGGGGGGTGGTTCAAGGGATAGTAACCAAAGTGTTGCTTAATGATAGATAGGTAGATACCTAAAGTGGGATCCAGAATACATTAATAGGTAGCTGGAACAATTTGGGGAGGTTACCCTCCTCCTACATGAGCCCTGATGTAAGATATGATCCAAATGGAACCAGGTTCTGAGGACTGGGACCAGAAAGTCCCAATGATTATCTGGACAGACAATTAGTCCAGCAGAGTTGGGACAAAGGCTATTTTTTAAACCCGGAAACAGGGAACGAACAGAATGGGTTATTGGGACCAAGACCAGAATTTCACCAAATTCTGTTGCATTTGCCTCAAATCCAAACTGCTACCACCACAAAAACCTCTAAAATTCCTTTTTCCCAGATGGAAACAGTCACCTGCGTGCTCACCCTGAACATTTACTATGAAAAAATATTCATTTTTCTCTGGTTTTGGCTTGTATTTGTGTCATTTCTATGCATTATATCAGCCTTTTATTGGCTATTACTATTCTGTTTCGCTTCAGCTAATGAAGCACATGTCAGGAGATTATTGGATGCCACTAGTCCGCATTTGGAAGTGCCCGAAAAAATAGTTGCCCATAGACAGGTTTGTTAAAATTCTATAGATCTACAATCTACACACACTAGTTTTCAACTGAACATTTGAAAACTGATAAATCAGCTTACAATGCATACGAGTTCAGAGGAATGTGGTGTCCGTCAACTACAGTTGATGCCTGATGGCGGTCAGAAATAACTCATTCCGGTAAACTCAAATGCGTTCAATGCTGATTAATGAGTTTTTTTGAAATTTTGGTTGAAAACTGGTTTACTAAGAAATTATATGCACAAAATTCACAGATAGTTCGACAAAAAGCAATGTGAATATTATAAGATTATTTCTCGGGACTGTACTTGGACTTGCAAAACCTGACGCACAACAAACTTTCGATGTGGTGATTTAGAAATTCGTCCTTCATAACTATACCGTATTTGTTGTAACTTTTTTACCCGCCATTCTATTGGAGGTATGCCGTTCGATTAGAAGTAAATACGGGTTATTTGGTCATGTGCATGGCGCCAAGCGCCATAGCGCTTTTTGTTTTGGCGCCAGCGCCATGGCGCTTTCACATCACTGGCTCCCAGCGTCATTTTTCCTGGCGCTTTTCCATGCGGGAACCGATAGCCGAACCCAAAATTATTGAAATTCCTAACCCTCCCTAAAACCCGACCCGAATCCACCCGACACCCCTCATTCAGTCAGAAACTGTAGCGGGTATCAGCGGTGCGGCTTCAACTGCCCCCTTGACGGGCTCAAAAGCGGCGTCAGAAAGTTCCGTCGAAAAAGCGGCCAGCGCGCAGCAAGAAATCGACGCGTCGAAAACTTTGGCGGCGAAAATCTTTTTGCACAGACATCTGCAAACGGATGGCATTTTCTTTTTGCGATTGGCCGCGATTAATTTGGGCGATTTGCCTGCCGCGTATTTGGTGCGGTGAGTTGAGGGAAATTTTTACTGGGTTTGATTAGCATTCAAAAAAGCTCGGGAGATTTGTTTTTTTTAATATCAGGAAAAACGAAAAGTATAATGGCGTTGCGCACACTAGTTTACTGCCAGATTTTGGTAAACTCATAAATCGACTTTTAACGCATTTGAGTTTACCAGAATAAGGTGTCTGTCAACTGCAGGTGATGGGGACTAAGAATGTAAATTCAAATACGTTAAAACCAGATTTATCAATTTACCAGGATCTGTCAGTAAACTAGTGTGCACACGCATCATATTTATTACTATTTTCTCAGGGTTTTTCAGCGAGATTTATTAAATTTTAATGTATTTTTGAGAAGAAAATATAAAAATCTTCAATTTATAAAATAAGAAATTTTTAAATTTTAATTTATATCATTTTATAAAACTATTCTATAATGTTTATATTTCTCTGCAATATCTAGAATGATTTAAATACATTTCCCAGAGCTCTATACAACACTGCCATAAGTGGAGCTGGCTGGAGACCCGTTGTACACTCCCCGGAACCGGGAAGGTATCTGGCCCACAGATTGCTGAAAGGCAGCAAGGAAGTGTGATTTTTATTTTTTATTTTGTTTGTTTTTTGTCCATGAAATGTGATTCAGGTAGTTTTTTGTTATGATTATTATTTTTATGGATTGTTTAAGGTGAAAAATTGTCGTTGTTTTTTATTGGGTGGAGATATGACACTTTAATGTAACACTTTAAGAGAAGAAAGTTGCCTAAAGCGCTATTGTAGCCTGCACATCCTATTAAAATAAAATATATGTACCAGTATTGATTAAGCCCCGGGTGTTAAACTTTGGCGAGGGGTTATTCTAGAATGTAAATATCTACTTTAGATATACTCCGCGGACAGCACAGTATGCATCCGCACATACCTAGGTCTTATGCTCCAACGCAATACTTATGTTATACTCGGCGGACATCACACTTAGTATGAAAACTTACCATAACCCATCTGAATAATGGACCAAAAATTATACAGTTTTTTCATCATAATATTTCATTTATACTATGGAATAATTAATTACGAAATTTATCACAAGACTTTATTCATTAAATTATGGAAGGTTTCCATACTAGGTGTGCTGTCCGCCGAGTATAACAAAATATATAAAAAGCGGGGTCGCGTACAAGCAACGCATCTTTCAAGGCAAGTGCCTGAAATCTTTTTATTTTTTGAACACGATTTTGTTCATGATAACGTTATGACGGAGTGTTTCGTTCGGAAAAATGTATAGCATGCGGTCCGCGAAGTATAAATATAAATACTTCAGACAAATTGCGAAAGTAGACAACTGACTGGGAAAGTGCTTATAAAAGTTTCAAGTGGTAGATAAACTTGTTGAAAAGTTTTTTCATTTAGGAATTTACTTATTTAGGCTAGGTTGTCGCTTGACTTAATCACTCTCCTTGTCACTTATACAGGTTAGAAATTGGCACCATGACAAGAATACAACTTTAGTTTTATTTATTTATCGTTGTCATATCAATTAAGTCCTAAAATTCATATCGCCATGGGTTACGCCTTCCAGTGACTATAAAAATACTATATTCATCCGAGTTATAAATGCATACCGTAATTCGTATAAGAATAGTATAAGTATCCCTTAATAACTTTTTCAGGGAAAAATGTGCACCTATTTCAAATGAATATACTACTGACATTTGTATTCAACATCACATTGCATTTGAAATAGGTAGGTAAATATGAACACCAAAATATCAGAGAGAAATAAATATAAACTGCATCGAGTAGATATGATACTTGGTTAATTAAATCCCGGGGAATTATTCAAGGGATCACATTCTAATATTCGGAATACTGCCAGAAAAATTACCTACATACAGTAAATCTCGCCAAATATTGAGAGGCAAAATAAAGCATTTCGAGCGATACCAAGTTTAGATGAGTCGTCAAAAACAAAACCTGTACACAAAGTTTTCTCTCACAAATAACACAGCTTGGGATGTTACTTTGTAGGCTCCGCCTTTGAGTCCTGCCGCTGTTGGGAAGCTTCCGTATACTGCAAAGTGTAAACACAAAAAGAAATATTCTATGCATGATTACTACAAAAGTGAAAACCATAAACCCATCAATATTCATATTTTTCGCCCAACATCCACTACAGAAAAAAATGCAAAAGAGCAAACCAAACCTCGGGAATTCTCCCTCCAGGCAAATTCAATCCCACCATAGCAGCGGTTTGTTCCCTGGATCTTTCTCCCCTCCCCCCATACTCGTGTCTCAATTTTTCCGCTCGTCTTAAATTGGCCAGATAGCTCGCGTAGGTGCCCAATAAATGTTCCATTTCGTTGTCACCGCGCCAAAATTTTCGTTGCGTCAATTGAAACTCTTTGGATGTGCGGAGAATGTGCGACATTGTAGGGGATTTCGATGGAACCTGGAGAATAGATAAATGTAAGAAGACATTTTACGATGCAGGGCTTCTGGGGCCCCAACTCAACTAGGGTTCAAACGGGATCCCGATCCAAAATTCCGAAACTTTCGGTATTCAGCGATCGTGATGCGGACAAACATATATGTAAAATGCCACACGAAACATGCCAGGTCAATATTTTTAAACCCGGTAAATTAAAAAACAGATGCTAATTTTTTTGGAATATTGGCGCACCGCACACTGCAAAGTGTAACGATCGGGTCCGGACGTTTTAATTTCCGCCCGGGCAGAATTATAAAGTCAGTTCGAACGATTTTATTGACGACACATCTAAAAACTACGGAAATTTGGGTCGGTACGAACGATTTCTAATTCCACCCCTTTTTTAATTCCGCCTTTGAATTCCATCCAAGCAAAAATCGTCCGAACCTCCCGTTACACTTTGCAGTGTGCGGTGCGCCATTATAATAAACAGACATTATCGCCATAAATTCCATCAAGCTAAAAATATGCCCAATAAATCCAACACACAAAAAGCACTTTACAAACCAAGTTATTGTGTCTCATTTCGCGTGCAATCGACCGCAGCAATCGAATAAATCGGACGTTCCTCTCCATTGGCATCACTAATTCTCTCGAATATTGAGAAATTTGGCAGCTTTCCAATTATTATTTTTTTCTGCAGTCAGATCAAGATTAGGATACATTGTGTTTGAAGTCATAATTTAACCAATTATGAGGTCTTCGGCATAAATCGGCTTTCGATTTAAGTTCCAGAGATGAAAGATCATGGATGATAAGATTTCTTCAAACTTTACACGATGGATTGCCGCCCAATTTTCCAGAAATGACGATTTTTGCAGATATCCTTTTCTGCGCCAAACAATCGTAATGAGGAACCAAAATTTCTATTACCGTATTTCCTCGAAATACCCCCCTCAAAATGGGCACTATGAATTTGTGGTCCGGGAAATGCATAACAGACGTTCAAAGCACTTACTGTGTTACGTTAGAACATCGTTTATACCATCTACACCCTTATATAAGGCTGTAAAAATTTATAAATGGTGGTTTTTGTTGCATTTTTCAAGCTTTTCTCTCAAAATTTTCACTCTGAAAAAATAAACCCCCGGGGGGTAATTCGAGGAAATACGGTATTCAAGATACCGAAAATAACTGCAACTTGAAAGCTGCAACTTATTTTTCATTTCACAAGACATCATTTAATTTTACCCATTATTTTACGCACATAATTTTACCCGCCCATTACATAATATTTTTCTTTTTAAAGTTGTTTAAAACTGCTTTTTCACGTTTGATTGGGCCCACACACGCTAGTTGACATCGACACCAAATGTCAACTGGTGCCGATCCCGATTCAAAGCTTGCTGACGTGTGGACGAATGACGTTCAGACGCAATCTTTGAATTAGGAACGGAACCAGTTGACATTTGGTGTCGATGTCAATTAGCGTATGTAGGGCTTATGACCCAGGTAAATATATATCGTAGGTATTTCGAAACCGATTAAGATTTGGCGACTTGGCGTCATGCTTTACGCAATTTTGATTATAAATATGCACGTAAATAAACACCTTCCCGGTCAAGTTAGCCACCCATTTTTTTTATTTCACTTCGGAAGCTATATCTCGGGCTATGGTGGGGTTATAGAGCTGAAACTTTGTAAATATATAGTTGTAACATCCATCTACTCTGCATCAATGGGGGAGGCATGGCGACTAACTACAGGGAGGGTCGCCCTATATGCAACAATTTTTTGCGGGGTTTTCAGTGTCCCAAACAAGTTCACCACCCACTTGATTAGCTACACTACAGGGGCTGTATCTCCAGTTGTGGGGGTGGTAGAAAGCTGAAATTTTGTGGGTGTCTTGGCAACACCCACCCCTACTATACACCAGTGGGGCGGCTCCCGATGACACACTACAGTGTGGGTCGCTGTGCATAAATTTGTTTTTTTTTTAAACGACCTAAGTGTCCCGAACAAGCTCACCACCCAAATGCATTTAAAAAAAGTTTTGAGAACATACCTGATATAAAAACTTAATCAAGTTTTAACCCTAGTTCTGCTAATTACATTTTTTCCCTTTGTTTAAGCACCCCCATCAAAAATGGCAGACTAAAAATTTCGCTTGAAACCAATTTTTTGTTCCAAACTTTAGAAGTTGGTTTACAGAGTTCAGTAGGGGAAAGTCTAGGGTTCAAAGTTACGTAAACAACATGCCTTCCAAAATGGTGGCAGAAAGAAATTTATTTGGGGTGAATTCTGTGATGTCATAATGATGTCATTCCAGGAACAAAATTTAATAGATTTTGAACTTTTTCATTCCACCCAAATAAATTTCCTTATGTCAGCATTTTGGAGGTTATGTTGTTTACATAACTTTGAACTTTAGACTCCCCTCTACTGAACTTTGTAAACCAACTTTCAAAGTGTGGAACAAAAAATTGGATAAAAGTGTAATTTTTGGTCTGCCATTTGTGGTGGGGGTGGCTTAACAAAGGAAAAACTTTTAATTAACAGAACTAGGGTTAAAACCTGATACAGTTTTTCTATCGGGTATGTTCTCAAAACTTGTTTTAATGCGTTTGGTGGTGAACTTGTTCGGGACACTTGGGTCATTTAATAATAATAAAAAAGAAATTTATACACAGCAACCCACACTGTAGTGGGTCGTCGGGAGCTGCTCCACTGGTGTATAGTAGTAGTGGGTTTTGCCAAGACACACTAAAATGTTTAGCTTTCTACAAACCCACAACTGGAGATACAGCCCCTGTAGTGTATCTTCAGTAAACTGGTGAACTTGATACTCTCTGATTATTGATACTACGAGTATATATCTTCACTTAGATCTCACTTCTGGACTAATGAAACAAACCTCGAAACCTATATTGATACCAAATGCTCTATTATTGTTACTGCGCATTTTTATGTATGTAAATGCTTAGTGACACAGGGGACTGCTTACATCCCTTACGTGCCACGTTCACATGATTTTACTACATATTGTATTCTCATTCAGCGCTTCCGATTGTTCACTTGGTCGTATTGGCTGTATTTTCGCCTATTTGAGTTGTTGGCGCGCGTTGTTTTAACGTATGATATGTTAGTTAGACTGTCGCTGCGTTATTTTTACTTTTGTATTTTTGTACTTTGTACCCTTCTGCCTCGCGAAGACTGAGTGGTATATGAAGAATTGAATTGAATTGTAGCTAATCAAGTGGGTGGTGAACTAGTTTGGGACACTAAAAACCCCGCAAATTTTTTTTTGCATATAGGGCGACCCTCCCTGTAGTTAGTCGCCATGCCTCCCCCCATCGATGCAGAGTAGAGGGATGTTACAACTATGTATTTACAAAGTTTCAGCTCTATAGCCCCACCATAGCCCGAGAAATAGCTTCCGAAGTGAAATACAAAAATGGGTGGCTAACTTGACCGGGAAGGTGTTTAGCACAGAAATTCAGCGCTTGTTGTTCAAAAAAGCAAATGTGAAAAGTACAACTAACAAAAAAAATGGTAAAAATGTGTATAAAAATGGCGCACCGCACATTCAAAATTGGCAATGGCAATTCGAACGCTTTTGAGTGCCGCAAGTCTCAAGTAGGTTCGAACGATTTCAGTTAGGACAAGAGGGAAAACTACTGAAATTTGGGCCGGTTCGGACGATTTTGGATTCCTTTTTTTGGTGACATTTTTTTGCTGCGACCTTGCAAAAAAAACGTTCGAACTGCCATTGCCAATTTTGAGTGTGCGATGCGCCATTTAAAATACCTAGGTATGTATTTTAGAATAAAACGCAGAAAAGTTATTGGAATTCAATTCAATTAATTTAATTTAAGTTATTTTAATCAATTCAATTCTTACTGAAATACAATTTATTGGAAAATATGCAATAAGTACACTAAGAATGAATTCTGTGAAATGATTTCTGTACCCACGCATACTGATGGACCGCAAAGTATGTATCAAAAATTACTTATGCATTAGTCTATAAGGATACTAAGGATACTTATGCACGCACTTTTTAAAGTGCAATTGCAAAAATATTTGCAAAAGGGAAAAGCGGAGTCATTGTTTAAGCGACAAATGTTTTTTTTCTTAAAACGTTTTTGGAACAATTTTCATTTTATCAACGATGACATCATGATGAATTGTTTCCTTTAAAAAAAGCACAGTATGCGCTCCGTGGAGTATTTTAGAAACAGGTCTAGATTTAGTGAAGTACTCTATTCGAAAAATCAAACATCTTCTAAAAAACAGCAACCCATGAGACTAGAGACACCAGAAAATAAGGGTTTACACGTATTTTCCACTGCATTCACACAAATCTTTTAAAAAATTGGTCTAAAAAGACACGAAAACTTATTTACCAGCACCTGTATATATTGATATTCCCATAAAAATAAACAAAAGCACACATTAACCAAAAGCAGTCACAACCTGAATATCCATTGTTAGATCACGAAAGATTTGGTGCCAATTCTACAAATAAACAAGTGACCGGAAAATTGCAAGTGATAAGTCGTGTTGGAAAAGCGGCATGGCGCCTTCTGAAAAATGGCACCAGGCGCCAAAGAGCGCCAAAAAACCATATCGCCAGGTGAACTTACACGTTAAACCTGACAAGTGTTTACATCTACAAATTTTACTCTATCTCATCAGTTTACATGCCACTTTGCCATTCACCACTTTTCCTGTCACTTGTTCCCTTAGGCGGCGTTTACACGGATTTGCTGTGACGACAAAAAATGCAATTTTTATAACTGTTCTTGTGGAATCAACGAGAAATATATTACATGTGTGATACCTCAATTGATCGTGATTGTGCCAGCTTCACTGCCTGGGGCATACATCAAATTCCATAATTTCCCTAATCACGCACACTAGATCACACTTTTTGCATGTTGTCGTAGCTTTGTCGGAGGGTTTGTTCTACGCGGCCTAGCTAGCGAGGCCGCGTAGAACAAACCCTCCGACAAAGCTACGACAACAAGAAAAATACATACATTATCTGTTGTGCATTACTGCGTAATCTATAAAAATTAATTATTGTTCCATGTAATGGGGTCGATGAAACAATGATCAATTGAGGCGTCCAATCTATCTACTTATTGGTTTTCACCCAAAAACATGGTTGACAAAATCACAATGTTTGTCGTCACAAAGAATCCGTGTAAACACTGCCTTAGATTTCTTTGAGCATCCAAAATGATCCATTTTGAAGCGCAGAAAAATGGCGCAAGCGCCGAGGACGCCATTCGAAAAAATGGCGCTTTGTCACATGAAAAGATCTAAAATTGAAATAATTCGTTGACTCTAGATTTTCATTGATTTCCTTAATATCACATGATTTGATCAAAATTAGCTTGAAAATGTGTAAAAAATTGTAAAGCCGATGGAAATGTTGATAATCTTCCATCATGAAACTTTTATTTCCGTTAAAGCTTTTTTTGTCCGCACCAAATAGAGAGACAATCTTTCGAGTTCTGTCAACCCAGCGCGCTACACAAAAACACACACAAAAAAACGAACTCTCAAACTGAAATTTTTTACAATTTTTTTAAAGAAAAAAAAAATCATTTCTCCTCATACAAAACAGGCGGCTGCGTGAGTGCAGCCCTCGCAGCGGGCCGCCTAAAATGTCCAAATCGTAACCCGGAAAAGTTACCATGGTGGGCGGAGTTTGATGCGGGTCGATTTCGACCGGCGGCGCGTTCTTCTGCTACGCACTGGAACAAATTTAATGGGAATTTTTGATGTCAAGTGGCAGGTTAGCACTAAGAATTTCATAGTCACTCTCTCGGCCCACATGTTCAGTTTCACATTTAAAATTTTTTAAGCCCCTTAGGGTTTTTTATGCATGTGCCAAGTCACCATGCTTAAAACATGAGACACTACCTTCCATTACTTCTCCATGTGAGGGAAGCCAAGTATAAACTAATCAATTTTTACAATTTTAAAAATCAATGTGCTGCCGACATGAATTACGTGTGCATATTTACATCAGGATCACTTACACAACACACTTACTTATCAGTTATCACTACAATTTTGCACATTGAGAAAAATTTATATATTTCTGCATTTTCGACCTACTTCACACTTCTCACATAACTTACCGCTTAACGGCGCCTCAACAAAATCCTCACTCAAACTCAGGGACGTATCCAGGACTTTTGAGCGGGGGGGCTGTTGTTTACGGAGCCCCGCGAACGGGGGGGGGGGCTCAGTCCCCTCCCCCCTAAATTTTTTCCTATATAGTAACGGAATGGCGCCATGGCAATGGCGCCTTTGGCGTTGGCGCTGGCGCCAAGAGCCGCTGTACATGTATGTAAATATACATATATACACAGCGACAGGCACACAATTGTGACATTTTCAGGGATATGCGTGTACAGCGGACCATCCGCGTAAAATACCTATGTGTGATGGAAGATTGCGGGAAGATTCGGAAAAAATTTCAGGCATACCTTCAAAATTGCACCCCAAAATCGCATTTTCCGGCACTTTTCTTGTCTCACCCCGGGAAGGGGGGGGGCAGCCCCCCGCCCCCCTGGATACGTCCTTGCTCAAACTCGACACTTTACTCCACCCCCCCCCCAAAAAAAACCCCCGCACCTGATCCAAAAGCGCGTTCAATCTAGGCAACATATCTCCTAAATGGGGTCTCTGAGCGGGGTCCCCCTCCCAGCAACTGCGCATAAGAGCCCAACACTCCTTGTCGAATGAACTCAATTGTTCCGGACGCAAACCCTTGCGAACGGATTGCCACAAAAAATCTTTGCTGGGGCACCTGGCGAATGCTTGCGGTAGGGTCACTGAGCCTGAACAAATGTACCTGGAGGGGGGGGGGGTATTTCAAGGGATTGGGTTTTGGTGATTTTGAGTGTGATCATTGGGTGTGTTTCAACGATCCGCACATTAAAAAAACCCCAACGTTTCTATTCCTGCGGTTCTTTTGATACCCAATTTGAAAATTTCTTGAAATCATATAAAATAAAGGGGCCAGACCCAAGCATTAATCCCCTGCAAACAATAGGCATTAACTATTATTTTTATGTTGTTTATGACAGAAATTGTAGCTGAATACATAAACCAAAGCTACCACCCCCCCCCCCCCAAAAAAAAAAAAAAATATATATATATATGCAAAAACCAACCAAAAAAGCACGCCAAAAGCGTACACATCCACGGAGGCGTCATAAGCGCCCGAAAACAATTCAGGGGCCATATGAATGGGGGTGCCCACCACGCTGCCAGACATCATAGCTTCCGGTTTGCAAAAGCCCAAATCGGTCAACTTGGCACGATTCCAATCGTCCAGCTGGAAAAGTGCGTCACTTGTTGGATTGGAAGTTACCATCACCGGGTTGGAAGCTAAAAAAAAGTGCAAAAAAGTGACTAGGCCGATAATTGTAATGGTAAATAAATCAATTGTAATAAAGTAGGCATTTTGACATGAAAATTTGACATTTTGCATGACATTTTATACATGACATTTTACTTTTCACATGACATCACTATTAAAATCATATTCTCATAAATGAAGCCTCACTAACCAGAACATTTTTGAGTTTGATATCTCTATGAACCAGACCCTGGGAATGTAGAAATCGGATCCCATCTAAAACATCTAGAGCCACTTGTAAACGGGCAGGCCAGCTCAAACCCGCTTGAAGTGCCGCGTATAGATCCCTGAATTGGAATTTGGGATATATTGTTGGTGATACGAATAGTAATATTATGTTGGAAAGTGGTGAAACGACGGAAAAATGAAACTATTATTTTGGACTTGTGCACTTTTGGAAATGAAACTACAATGGTCTGATATGGACTTAGAAGATGAAACTACAGTGGGCTGATATGGACTTTTGATGTGAAAGTTCCGATTTTCATGATGGACACGTGCACTTTGAACGTGCAATTCTTGAATTTTCAGAAAAAAAAGTGAAACAAGTAAATTTTACAAAGCAGCCAATTCATTTAATTTAAAAAAACTTGATTGTCGAAAAATTCTATAGTTTTTAGAGTTGAATCATTATTTAAAAACGTTTTACACAAGACCCAAGAATACCCGCCAAAGATCTGCCACAGACGAACCTTCTCATGCGTTCCATAATAAGTAGGACTGCAGGGGGCCCAGACCCGCCCGCATAATTGTGATCGATTACCGCACCGTAAAGTCGCACCACACGCTCGTGTTCCGGTAGCGACTGGATATGTTTTTATCGTATTGTTACCATATTTCAACGAACACAGTCACGTGTAGTGATGTAAAAAGCGCCAGAGTTTTGGCGCCAAGCGCCAAAAGCGCCATGGCGCTTTTCGCATTGCGGCGCCAAGCGCCAATGGCGCCAGACGATTTTAGCGCCAAGCGCCAAAAGCGCCATGGCGCTTTTCCAGACCGTAGCGCCAAGCGCCAATGGCGCCAGAGGACTATAGCGCCAAGCGCCAATAGCGCCAGCGCCAAAAATTTCTTGGTCGATTTTTATTAGCCATGTACATCAATATCTGGATGCCAAATACACAAAGCTGTTCCTCTACTTTACGAATGAAGCTGCCTGAAAATTTGTGCAAAACATTTACTCGCAGTGAATGCAAGTAAGGTAATTATTTGAGGATAGGACCCTAGGGGAGTAGTGTTTTCATCAGAAGTTTTTGAGGGAGGTAATCAAGAGGGTGCTATTCTAGGATGAGTTTTTTTCCCTCGGAACTTGCACGTTATTCATTGTATGAATGCCTTCCCTTAACTCATGTAATCCGGGTATTTGATAGTTCAACGACAACAAAAACAAGGTATCCATGCAAAAATTTGTCTTCATCGGAATTTAAATCATTGATGGATATATGTACATATCAAATACCCAGATGGGGGGGGGGGTTATTCAAGGGGGTATTTTTTATGACTTGGTCAACAAGGGGAGTTATTCAGTGAGTGTTATTCAACGGATTGTCTGAATAATAAATGTGAGATGATAGTTAGGTAAAGTCGGCAGACGTATCGCCCTACAAACATTTGCGTCAGTCTCTCCAGTGGAGAGTGCATGTCGTCATTATTGTGACGCAATATTTTTATGATTGGAATGGAATGGACTTGGCTCTTATCACAGTTTCCAGTTGCGTATTATACAAACGCGAGTGAAAAGTCAAAGTTAGCTGAAAATCCTTAAAAGTTGCTCCACTTTGCCAATTTCCACCTTTATAATCGTTATTTTTGTTTATATACATGGTTATATAGTTAGTGTTAGCCTTTTTTATTCACATTTATAGCGGATTTCGCAATTTTGGCTGGCTGCCAAGTTATCATATGGGGACTCTTCCATTGGAACAGAGCCAACGAATGAAAAATTGACAAAACCGGTAAAAGGGTCATTTAAACAGTCAAATTTTTTCGCTTCCAACGGACAACGTTAAAACGAAACGTTGGAACGGGCGGCGTGCACGCACGGACACGGCGAAGCGTCCATTTCTCTTTTCATATTTTTTTCTTTTTCATTTCCGAGCGTCCGGGTGGGACCCAAGTTTTGTGTTCGCTCTATTCGCGAGCGAATTCTAACTCTCCGATTTTGTAGGGTGAAATGTCCGCCGACTTAAGATTGTAAAGTGTACATTCAGCATGCTATATAGGTAGTTTTTTTCGGAATGCAGAAAGTTTCAGTAGCTTAGTGAAGCAAGTGAAGTTGTGCTATTTATATTTATATGAATGAAATTTGGATGTGTGAACCACAAGTGTTAGGTGATGGAAGAATTGGGTGGAACAAAAAAGCAATCATCTCATATTTTGATGGCATTTTTGATGCCACCTATCGAAAACGTACACAGATGGTATGGCGCTTTTTTGGCGCTTTTTAAACTGTGAGCGCCAAGCGCCAATGGCGCCACGGCATAATAGCGCCAAGCGCCAAAAGCGCCATGGCGCTTTTGGAGGTCTCGGCGCCAAGCGCCAATGGCGCCACGGCAAAAAGGCGCCAAGCGCCAAAAGCGCCATGGCGCTTTTTGGTTTGGCGGTAGCGCCAGGCGCCAGCGCCATGGCGCTTTTACATCACTAGTCACGTGACAAAGGTGCCACACACACTGGATGTCAACTGGTTTCGGTGTCAACTCTATTTTATGATGACACTGTAGGTTGCAGGACAATGTTCAAAGGCAAATGCGGTAATGTCGAAGAGGAATTCATATTGACATGTGCATTTAAACACGGTTTCGCAACCCAAAAATTAAAATCTTTATGAAAAACAGTTGCCCAGTTGACATCTGGATGTAAACTGGGTCGACTATTGTTCATGAATATTTTAGTTTATGGCCTGCGAAACAATGTTCAAACGCACATGGTAATGTAAATTCCTTTTCGAATTTGCTGCACGTGCACTTGAAAATTGTCCTGCTACATAAATTGAACTAATATTGTGTGGACACCGAAACAGTTGACATCCACTGTGTGTAGTGCCAAACGTCGCTACAAATTCGCCGATTGTGAAATTATCGTGATGGAGTGAAAAATGCGATTCCACACTCTAGTTTACGACGGAAATTTTGTCAAAACATATCCATTCATACATATCAATATAAATACAATCTCCCCATTTGAAAAAAAATATTTCTCATCACGTAAGTTTTTCGACCAGAAGAATTATAAACAAAATTTAATTTCATCAAAATTAAGCATGCGTCACGCGCAGCTGCGCACACAAACGTGCGGCTCAAAAAACACGTATTTTTATATATACCTATATAAACAAAAACAAACCTTAGTATAATAAAACTCGAGCGCCAAATCGTTCCAATGTTTATCATCCGGTGGAACGACACTTTTCACGGCGCACGGTTTTCTAGCCGCCCACGAATCGCTGGCGTAAACGACGCCATATTGGCCCCGCCCTAACTCCGCCCCCAATTTGGGCATGCCGTAAAGTAAACTGTCCCGCAGAGCCATAGATTCCATTGTTAAGCGAGCTAAGCGGGGCGCGTCTGTGCGACGCAATTTGAGGCGGCGATTTTCCGCCGATGCTAGCCTGTGGGATCGGTTTTTGAGATTAGTTTTTGCATTTTTTGGTGTTGGGGTGTGTGTACTAGTACTAATTATGTGAGTGGACATGTTAGAAAAGTGGTAGGTGAAATTTCAGGTGGTAGGCAAAGTGGTACGTAAACCTATGAATGACAAAAAAATTACCCGTCACTCAGGGGTCTCCTAGGGGGGGGGTGCTGGGGGGGGGGGGCTGGGGGGGGCTGCCCCCCCCCCAAATCCGCCAGCTATCTATCTATCCCGGAGGCCGCTCAGCTATCTATCTATCCCGAGGCAAATTTTTTGGCTACCCCCAAAGACCCCCCCCCCCCCAAATCGCTCAGCTATCTATCTATCTGGAGTGGTTTTTGAGAAATTTTGCCCCAATTTTCGCACTTTTTTTATAGTTTTTCACCTTCAAAATTGTGCTCTCCGGCTATATGCATGGTTATATGCCTGTTTTTAGCCATTTTAAACCTACTTTTGACCACTTTTAACCGATTATTAGCGATTTTTTTCCCCTTTCGGCCTTCTATGCACTGAAAAAGCCTATATATTTTGCCCCCGCGAGCCCCCCCCCCAGAAAATTTTTTCAGCTATCTATCCCTCCGGAGGAGCGATTTGCTATCTATCCAGCCCCCGCGAAGGCCAAAATCTTGGAGACCCCTGCTCGTCACTTATAAATTCACTTGACACTTGATAGCAACTTAACTTGCATGCGAACCGTCCACTTTTGGAATAGGTCCCAGACTATTTAATGAATATGAATTTTATGATATTTTCTCAAAAACTGCGATTTCCAAACTTCAAATATAGGGGTGGTTGCGCACAACCGACCTGCAAACATGCGCCGTGTCTAAAGCAGAAATAGCATCTCTAAATGCGGTGTGTGCCTTGTCAATGCGCTGTTTTAACTGAGCGCATAAATGTCTGCCGATGTTGCAGGTGATCAAACGGTTTATGGTATCATTCGCAACCTGAAGTGGTGGGGGGGGGGATTTTTCGAGGAATTGGTAATTTTGAGATTTGAGATAGCATTTGAGATAAATTAGAAACAGGTGAAAATAATTGGTGCCACTAGGATCATTCACATTTATTGAATGAGGGGATTATTCCCGCAAATAGTGCCTGAATATAGTGCCTCACAAATAACGAATTTCAGACAAAATATCATGTTCCGTCCGATGTGACACTCGCATCCACGATTTTGTATTGGTATTTTCGCTCGAAAAAGACTCCAAAATGTATCGCTCAAACAATCACCCCCACTCTCTGAAACGCTAAAAATCGGACCTTTCTGCGCCACTGTGCATCGCTAGCTTCAGTGAGCGTCTCAACTGAATTGTACCTGGCTAGCGACTGGGTCAGCGGCGTGTGACTCGCCGTGTTCGCTGTTGTTTGGCAGCACCCACTCGCGCCCGAATTGCCTGAATGATAAGGGGATTTAGTTTTAGGTTTTTATTTGAGTGGAGTGTTTGAAGGTGCGATTTTACCGGGAACGGTGGGGAAACCCGGTAAACTTTTACATACACCAGTGTACACTCCAACGGGGGCAGCCGGTGTAAGTGTAATGATGCTCCACACACACTACTTCTCAACCGAAACTCACGCTCGAATGCATTTGAGTTTACCAGTGGTATTGTGGTGGTCTTCAACCACATTGGCCCTACACACACTAGTTTTAACCGTGACTTAGTGGGAAAACTGAATTTTTTCAAATGCAAATTAATGAATTAATTTGATAAATTAATTTGATTTGATTTAAATTGGAATTGAAATTAATGGAAGCGAAAATTTGAAAATTTCAAAACTAAAACACATTCAGCAGATAAAACGAGTAGGCTGGATGTCGCCATGTCGCCATTTCAGTTTTCACATCAGTCACGGTGAAAACTAGTGTGTGTAGGGCCAACACCACAACACGTTAATAACTTGAAAATAACTCATTTTGGTCAACTCATATACGTTCAAAGCTGATTCTAGTTTTCGAAATTTTTGTTGAAAACTACCTAGTGTGTATAGGCACAACACTGGCTAAACCAGCAGTGCAGTAAATGCCCCCCAGACAAACCAATCTTAAGCGCCTGTTTCAATCTCAACCACAATGTCCTCATAAGAGACGAATACGCCATGGGCAGTTGCAAATCGAGTCTATAGCAGGATTCCAAAAGTTCATTAAGCGACCGCGACGCCAGACCAACTTCCCCGCCGCTGGTCCCGTTTCGTACGTTGGTAATTTCGTCAAGTGTCGATTCGTCACGTCCAGGGGTCACGGGGGTCTCCAGACTTTCCAGGCATCGAGTTAGGGTGCCTGGGATTTTTGGAGTGTGGTTTCAATTCAGCGAGAGAGAGAAGTGACAAAAAAGTGGTACAAGCAACGTTTTGAATGGTATGGTAATTTATGTGACATGAAAACTTTTAAGGGAATTTGTTGATGAAATTCCTTGGACAAATTTTTAGTTTACTTGTCTAGATGCGTTTTGTCTGATTTGAGGCTTTTTTATCACTTGTCAATATGCAGAATTCGCCCTTGGTTTCACATAACAGATTTGGCGACAATTTCGCGTGTTGCCAAAGTGAAAATTTATAAGCGAAAGGTAAATTTGTATAAAAATACCTTATAAATTAACTTGCCGCTCATCACCAAGATTATCTCACCACTTATTACATCACTTTTCGTTTTACTTGAGAAGTTCAAATTCGTATATATATATTCAATGTTCAGTTCACTTTTGAAAACCAACTACCCACATACAAAGAACCCAAAATCCAAAAAATACCAATAAAAGTGTGCCTCAAACACTGCAATGTGTCATTCAATTTGCCAGTGATGCAAGCGTTCACTCTGAACAAAATGAATTGCTGTAATTGGTGTTCCGCTTCTGATGTCGATGGCGCGTAATTGGAAACTGACGATAAGCCGCCTGGAATTTTTGGGGAGATTTTTTTAATTACTATTGGTGAATTTGCTACTTGATTTTTCAAGTCATTTCATTAATCCAAACACCGTAGCACTATTTCTATAGCGTTCAGACTCAGTTCAGTTTTTTTGAAAATAGCCAGCCCCTGCGTCCCAATTTTCGTGCATTAAGTAGGAGTTTGCCGTCCGCATGACACGTTGAAATCACATCAATTTAGCATGCAAATTTGTTGTACATATTCACATATTTATTTACGTTCGGCATTTGTTCCCGACGCGTACCTGGGCTGCGCCCTCAACTAGGGTTTGAAATGGTACCCGACCCGAACCCGATGCCCGACACCAATACCCGAATCAGAGCTCGAAACATGAATATGACCAAATTTATGATAAACTACACCTAGGGATGGAAAGAAACATTTTTTCAACAATAACGTTGTTAAAAATAAAACGGAGTTTAAAAAAAGCTTTTTACAATGTCATAAAAACTTGCTAAATGTCATGCAAAATGTCAAAATTGTAGTAATGATATCGTTTTTTATACTTTTTTTTGGCATTTTACATGACATTTGACACTTTGCAGGGTCTGGAACTGCCCTGAAGTATGTGAAATTGGGCATTTTATCGCAAACATCGCAAAACACTGAAGTACTGAAAATTTCAGCTGCCACTAGAAAGGTTTCGATGGCTGCGTTTTTCGAATAAAAAATATATTTTGTTTTGTTTTGTTTTTAAAACAGTTTGAAAAACTCTGGCCATCCCAACTACACCACATAGCACATGTTTTTGTTATTCCAACCATACCGGAACGTTCATGATCCATTAACCAGAACCCAAATAACTTTCCAAGCGAAACGGATACCCGGCGCGGCATTTTCAAACCAAATTTGAAAAGTCCAACACTAACATTACGACGTGATAACGTGAAATGCGTGTTCAAGGCGCAAAAAAACATGACAGTTTTTGTGTTGTCTACTCGTGAAAAAATGGAATGAGTTTCAAGGCCCCACGTTAAAGTTCATAAATACATTTTATACCACAAATATGTTAATAGGTATACATGGACGTGTCCGCACGTGTAAATTTTAGGTATTATATCCCAAATATTCTTAAAAAGCAATCATTTCTATCCATGTTAGAACTCCCACGCCCTAAAAATTCCAAACCTATAATAAAATGGTCATTAAAAAACTCCCTGAGCAAACAATTATAAAAAAACGTTTTCGAAAACCCCCATCAAATTTTACAAGGCGTCAAAAATTCTGCTGCACACCAGGCACAAAGTATAAATGCAAAAAAATTAAACGTGTATAAATTTTTAATGGTCCACAGATCTTTCACAGACTGCTACCATAATCTGACGAATAAAAATGATAAAATCGGTGATAATTTATCTTATAGTGAAAACACAACAAACTTAACGAAAAATTTAGCTTAACTAAGCTTAACTTAACGAAAAACTTATTTAGTTTTGTGTTCATTATTCATATTGCATACGGTAGATTTCAGTGTAAAGTCTGTATTCTGTAGAAAATACTCGAGTAGTTTCATAAACCAAAATAAATTGTGATAACGTAAAACAGCCGCGTTCTATACGATCGTTGGAACACGCGGGGAGTTTCTTATCTAAAAATTATCTTTCGCTAGGGCAAAAAAAGCCAAGCCTGGAACAGAGTGTCTGGTTCGAGATTTAAATTTAGCTGACACATTTTTGGCCCTTTTAGGCTATTTTGTCATTTCACATTTAAATTTGACCATTTCAATGTCCGAGAAATACACATTTAAAGCGAATTCCGGGCCTAAAAATCTATAAAAAGGATGAATCTATAAAATTTATCATGGAGACCGCTAAGCAAATACATATCGATTCCGAGGCAAACATTTTGTCTACTACCCACCCCCCAAATCGCTCAGACGTATGCAAGCAAATTTTGAACTATTTTGCCCCTAAATTTTAACCCCTCCCCTCGCCAAGGAGTTCAATACCTCACATTTACATACTACAAAAATATCGTCACATGTTCACAACAACAATTTTATCAGTGTCGAAAGTCACACATAATCAGTTTAAAAGGTTATTTATATTTAGCTGTTGACAACGGAGCTTTTTTTCAACCACTCAGCACAATTCTAATCGTTTTAGCGGCCAGAATTAGCTACTCAGCAAATAATCGAACGAAATGCACGTGATAAACATTGTAAAACTACCGTAATTTGATAACTTTTGCAGGAATAAAGTATTAAAAAAACTTAAGTTTGTATAGTTATGGCTCTCAAGAAATGTCAACTCTAATATCGACATTGACACTGAAACCCGTTGACAGTGTGTGTTTGGCGCCAATGTCATGTGACCCCATAAATTTATTTTGGAACGTTTTAATCGACAAACCCCGCCTCCAACGGAAGAAATGATAACGGTAGAAACTACACAAAACCCAGTTAAGCTGATTTTTGCCTGGTGACAATTCCACAAGAGGAAAAGTGCCAAACAAAACAGTGGTTTGCAGTTACCGGGCGCTTTACATCTAGACTTTCCATGAGAATTGACAAAATTGTATAACATTTCACATTTCAAATGACATTTTACGTGGTGCGGGACTGGCCATAGCTAAATTGAGATATAGTGGGGCTGCGCACGCTAGTTTGCTGCCAGTAAACTAAAAATTCAACAAACTCATAAAGCAGGGACGTATCCAGGATTTTTGAGCGGGGGGGGCTGCTTGTTTACGGAGCCCGGCGAACGGGGGGGGGGCTCAGCCCCCCCCCCCTAAAATTTTTCCCTATATAGGGACGGAAAGGTGTTTTGGCGCTAGCGCCATACAAAGGCGCCACACTATGGCGTTTTTGGCGTTGGCGCCAGCGCCAGGGACCGCTTTATATGTATGTAAATATGCATACATATACAGCGAAAGTCGCAAAAATATGCTAATTTCCGAGGATCTTTGTTTACAGGGACCGATCCGCTGAAAATATAATGCATGGGGAAGACATTGCGCGCTTGCGCGCAAAATTTTTGAGAAACATAGAAAAATATACATGAAAAGTTGCATTTTCCGGGACTTTTTAGGTCTCACCCCGGGAAGGGGGGGGCTGCAGCCCCCCCCGCCCCCCCCTGGATACGTCCTTGCCTATACAAGTACTTCTACAGTGCAAAACATCATAGTCCATGCCGAACTTGACTTGTTAAAAAATCACAAAACAGTCGACGAAAGGGGATATAAATACGTAATGAGTTGACATAAACACAGTTGATATATTTACCCGTATTTATATGTTGACTCATACCCAGACTGGGAGCTTTAAAAAAGTTTTTAACAAGATTTTTTAAAGAGGGCATCAAAAACTTTTTTCCATCCCTAGTGATCCTATAGATGGTTCATTTTTTAAAATTGGGATCCCAGAAAAAAATTTTGACCAACCTATCCCATTGATTTCAAGTGAATTTGTGGCATGGAACAGTGCTTAAAAAAAGCTTTAAAAGAACGCCAATACTTTGCGCGCTATGTTTCACACTGTGGAAGTATGTAGGTGTAGGAGCACATGGCTAGGTATTATATACTCTAACATATCACAGCACAATATTTACACTAGCATGAAACATGGAAGCTTAAACACGAACAATGCCACAAAATCAATTAAAGCAACCACCAATGGCAACTTGTCTAAGAAATTGTGCACTTGTGTGCAAAAGATTGTAAAACGAATTAGATAGATGCTTACGCTTTTTTGTCAAAACAAAAACGATGTTGCAAGCAGGGAATACGTATCCAGGAATTTTGAGCGGAGGGCTGCTTGTTTACGGAGGCCGGCGAGCGGGCGGGGGGGGGGGGCTCAGCCACCTAAAATTTTACCTACAGAATGGCGGAATGGGGCCATGGCGCTGGCGCCATTAGTAAGCGCCACGCCATGGCGCCATTGGCGTTAGTGCCAGCGGCAGGGGACGCTATATATGTATGTAAACATACATACAAATACAGCAAAAAGCACACCATTGAGTGTATTTTTAACAATTTTAGGCCACATGGGGCAAATCTGATCAGGGACGTATCCAGGATTTTTGAGCGGGGGGGGGCTGCTTGTTTACGGGGGCCGGCGAACGGGGGGGGGCTCAGCCCCCCCCCCCTAAAATTTTTCCGTATATAAGGGCGGAAAAGCGTTTTGGCGCTAGCGCCATACAAAGGCGCCACGCCATGGCGCTATTGGCGTTGGCGCCAGCGCCAGGAACCGCTTTATATGTATGGAAATATGCATACATATGCAGCGAAATTTGCAAAAATGTGTTCATTTCCAAGGATTTTGGTTTAAAGGGGCCGATCCACTGAAAATACACTGCATTGGGAAGAAATTGCGCGCTTGCGCGCAAAATTTTTAAGAAACATCGAAAAAAATATAGGAAAAGTTGCATTTTCCGGTACTTTTTAGGTCTCACCCCGGGAAGGGGGGGGGGCTGCAGCCCCCCCCGCCCCCCCCTGGATACGTCCTTGTCATAAAGCAACTTTGAATAATATGAGTTTACTGGAATAAAGTCTTCGTCAACTAGTTGTCAGAGAGTAAAAATAACTCATTCCAATCAACTCAAATTCGGGCGAGATTGATTTATGAGTTTACTCAATTTTCAAGATTTCATAAACGAGTGTGTGCAGCGACAATATCAACATATTCAGGGGTCTCCTAGGGGGGGGGGGCTGCCCCCCCCCCAAATCCGCCAGCTATCTATCTATCCCCGAGGCCGCTCAGCTATCTATCTATCCCGAGGCAAAATTTTTGGCTACTACCCCCAAAGACCCCCCCCCCCAAATCGCTCAGCTATTTATCTATCTAGAGTGGTTTTTGAGAAATTTTGCCACAATTTTTGCTAAAAATCACCAATTTTCGCACCTTTTTATAGTTTTTCACCTTCAAAATCGTGCTCTCCGGCTATATGCATGGTTATATGCCTGTTTTTGGCCATTTTAAACCTACTTTTGGCCACTTTTAACCGATTATTAGCGATTTTTTCCCCTTTCGGCCTTCTATGCACTGAAAAAGCCTGAATATTTTGCCCCCGCGAGCCCCCCCCCCAGAAAATTTTTTCAGCTATCTATCCCTCCGGAGGAGCGATTTGCTATCTATCCAGCCAAAATCTTGGAGACACCTGAACATATTTAAGGCAACGTCAGTGGAATAGGTCGTCCTGCATTTCTAACACTTTAAAGGACCCCTAATATGACTTGACTAAATCAAAAATTTAGATTTGCACTTACACAATTTACGGATCAATTGATTTTTATAATTTGAGGTAGTTATGACACTACTTTTTGACATAAATTTAGGACATTTTCAAATTTTTCCCAGATCGAAAAATGCTGGATGTTCAATGTGATTTTCCCATATTTCAGTGTCCAAATAGATTAATCACACTGAATTGCATTGTCAAAAATAACATCTACTTGAAAACGTATTTTTGCATATTTAAAATTTTCGTCGAAGGAATATTCTACTTGAAAAGTTTCACAACAAAAACAAACCAGAAAACGTGAACTCGGCAGCCTCCTGAGCAATCGTATCCCTGAGCGATTCCAATTCATCCACGCAAAGTTGCTCAATTCGCTGCCGATCGATTTCCAACTGTTCCGTCAATTCCGCGTACAGACGTTCCTGTGACAAAAATTACACTTGACAATGACAGTAATTCAATTTGTTTGTAGAAATGGTGATTTTTCGTGTTCGAAAAATCCATCAACATTGAATGAATGTCTCGGCCTCAGTCTGAATTGTCAGTGTAACTATAAGCCAGTCTCAAGAACACTCGTTCACGTTTCGATTGTTAAGTTACTAGTTTTAGTTACTAGCTAGTTCCTAGGTTAAAAATTACTAATTAGGTAAACATTCAAGTAACGTATTTAATAAACCCCCGGGCGGTTTATTATTTTCCCAGCACTTTTTTTTGGGGGGGGGAGCGTAATTCGAATGAGGGTAATTAAACGGTGGTATTTCGAAGAAATACGGCATACAAATAGTAAAAACTGTTAAGTTTCACAAACTTTTTCTGGGGATTTTCCTTCCAAAGATATAAATCCGAACCTCAGTTTCCCTAGCGAAAGCGATTCTCTTTGGTGTAATAATTTGATCCCTGGCCATGTCATACGCAGCTACGATGCAACTGTTTAACAAATCGCAGTGCCAACGATTCAAATCGGCAGACAAACTGATGCTGCGCCGTTGCAAAATCTGAGTGGATTATTTCATTTTTCGCATACAGTATAACATAATGAACTGAAGACCTAATGAAAAGATAGGAAGAAATGCCAAGCGCCATGGCACCCATACATAAATTTGGCATCAAGGGCAAGTGTTATTAAGACAAAAATAACGCCATGAAATATGAAGTACATTGCTATTTCACAACATAGAACTATCTCTACCAATTTTAGGCGCACCTGAGTTGGAGCAAAATTATTTTTTCCTAAATACATTGATTGATTCTAAAATTAAAATCAGATTTTCAAAATGAATAACTTCTCTTAAATCACTCACACGCAAGGACGTAGCCAGGGGGGGGGGGCGGCCGCCCCCCCTTCCCGGGCCGGACCAAAAAATGTGCCAGAAATGGCACTTCCCGAAGACGATTTTGTCGCTATATGAAAAAATTTTGTGCGAAAGCGTGCGTTTTCCCTTTCACGCAACAGATATTTTCGGCTGACGCGTCTCTGCAGCCTCTAAGCCAGTGAAAAACCTAAATTTTTGTCAATTTCGCTGTATATGCCTGTAAGAGACAGACATATACAGCTTTTTTGGCGCCAATGCCAACGCCAGTGACGCCATTCCCTTTACCATAGGGGCAAAATTTTCGGGCCCGTTCGCCGGCCTCCGTTAGGGTTCAAACGGGACCGCGGTCCCGGTACATGGTTCGGCATAAAGTCGGGACTGGGGCGGTCCCGGTCCCGACACCCCAGTCCCGGTCCCGACAATTGAAAAACGCCAGTCCCGGTCCCGGTCCCGACAGTTGAAAAAAGCCAGTCCCGGTCCCGGTCCCGACCCCCCAGTCCCGGTCCCGGTCCCGACATTAGAAAATTTATGGTCCCGGTCCCGGTCCGAAAAACTGGTCCCGTTTGAACCCTAGCCTCCGTATACAATCCCCCCGCTCAAAAATCCTGGCTACGTCCCTGCTCACACGTGGGGGGAGGGTTATTCTAGAGGGGGCACCTTCGAGGGGACTTATTCAACATATCTTTACGCTTGATAAAAATACATTCTCATTTCTCACCTGTTCAGAAAACAGCGCAAGTCTGCCAATCTGCCACCTGTTATCAATCAAATCACAAGAAAGTGACTCCCCCTCCATTATGTCATTTTCCCCATCTTTTTCGGTTTTTACTAGCTCCCTTTTGTGGTGGCGGCTTCGCGCCGCGTGCTTTTCGTTCAGCGGCAGAAAATTGTCAAATCCGAGCTTTCGCAGCGCTTGGCGCAATTCTGTCGAAACGCTGTCAGGTAGGTTGTTGTGCCGATTTTGGCCGAGCTGCGGTCGGCCACTAGCGCGCCGCGGCCAGAAGAAATGTCCGCTTTTTGAGTGGGTTGAATCTGAAAGTAATGGATAATTTCAGCATTTCATGATTATTCTGAGATAATGCTTGCTGAAAGCGGTTTTGCATGCGTGCGCTTTTCAAAATGCAAAAGAACCTTTAAAATACCTGGTTCTTTCGGACATTTTTAACGTATTTTTAGAGATTTTTTCACTCTTCTGCTTTCTAAACTTTGAAAAAGCCTATATGTTGATCCCCAGCAAAGACCACCCTCAAAAATTGCATCTATCTATTCGGAGGATTTGCTATCTATCGAAATCCCGCAATTCGGAGGGTCAAAATCAAGACGACCCCTGCCCCAAACTCCACAACCAAAACACACCACGACCCATTTGTACACCCCTCTCAGCGGGCGATAAGTATCCTGCATCGCTATCCGTATCAGAACTGGCCGCAGAAGACGCCCCGCCGTATTCAGATCCGGAATTGGGGGACATGAACCCGTTGCAATTGCCGCTAGGCGTGTACAAGTCGCCGTTTGGCCCGCCGGGCGACTGGCATTGGCGGGAAAGCCACGCCTGAGTGAATTTTGGGTGGATTTCGTTTTGACAGATTGGCGGCACGCACACTATTCAGTCCATGCTCCCATTCTCAGACCCTTGAAATGTCGTGCAATACGACAAATGCAAAATGGCATATTTTGTATTGATTTTTTACCGGCCATTTCAAATTTTTCATGACATATTGCATGACTTTTGAAAAGTTGCATGATTCTTTTCCATCACAATTTACAGTATCTGGGAGTGACCCCATGCGCGTCCACCACCAGACGCACGACAAGGTAACAACGTAATTCGAAAAAGATTCAGGTTTCAAAAAGCTTTCCAAGCGAGAAATTAACGTATTTACGTTAACACATCACACGTTAATTTAAAAAAACGCCAACGCACGTTAATATATCGCTCCAAAGGTGGCACATCATCCCCACTGTTGTACGTATCGGCGCGAACGAAAAATACGGGGTAATTTGGAATGAATTGTCGCAGCATTTTTAGATCGTTTGCTTCCTGTGAAAGAGAGGTGGAATTTGCGAATTGATTTTTTTATATTCTAAACACATGATGGGATGGATGTTCGGTCAATAGCTGGTGCCAATTCTGCCTTTGATCAGAATAAAAATGACATTCTCTTTTTTTTGTTTAAATGAACATTTTAGTCGAATCAGCTAAAATAAAACATCATTTTCATTCTATAAATTTATTCAGTGCAAACTTTTACCTTACTTTTGCGTAACTTCACAATATTACGCCAAGCACAGTCCAGAAAACCTAGCACCAAAACCGTCAAACGGGACCAATAATCACAAACTCCGCCCCCAAAACCTAGCCACCTGCGTGTTCAACTTGGGGCCCTTGAGCACGTACACCATCAGCGGCACGGACCTCATGGCCACCCACTGGAGCCATCTCAACGCGAAGTAACTGTAGGTTGGATGAGCGGCGGCAGCCAGGTGGCACTCCCAGACTTTGTATAATGCCCTGTAAAATGTCACATGTCATGTAAAGTGTCAAAAGTCATGTAAAATGACCAACGAACGCCTGCCATTTCACAGGGAATTTCACATGACTTTTGAAACCTTGCATGGCATTTAACATGTTACAGGTCATATCAGAGTGTCAGGGGTGGCACCTAGGGTTCAAACGGGACCGCGGTCCCGGTACATGGTTCGGCAAAAAGTCGGGACTGGGGCGGTCCCGGTCCCGGTCCCGGTCCCGACACCCCAGTCCCGGTCCCGGTCCCGGTCCCGACAATTCAAAAAAGCCAGTCCCGGTCCCGGTCCCGGTCCGGACCATCCAGTCCCGGTCCCGGTCCCGGTCCGGGCATTTTGTAGTGGTCCCGACAAGGGATGAAGAAAAATGTATTTTTAATGACCTTTTCAAAAAATTTGCCAGAAATGCCACTTTTCTAAAGATTATGTAGGCACATCTAAAAAAAATTTGTGCGCGAGCGCGCAATAACCCACCCAATGATTACATGTATTTTTCTGTAATAAAACAGCGTTAGAAAGGTCCCCAGCACGATTCTAGTATGAAATATTTATAGGTATATAAAGATACCTAGATAGTAGACATTGGCGCCAATGCCAGCGCCAATACTGCCATGGCGTTGGCACCTACAAATGGCTCTATTTCTTAACTATAGGGCCAAAATTGAGGGGGGGCATTACTTGAATAATGTTCCAAGAAAGGGCTAATACATTGAGTGTGGTTCTTCACACAGTGGAGGTGTGTGGAACAACATTGGCCGGATATTATGTACAAATAGGTTCAAACGAGACCGCGGTCCCGGTACATGGTCCGGCAAATCCCAGTCCCGGGACCGACCCCCCAGTCCCGGTCCCGGTCCCGGTCCCGGCAATTGAAAAAAGCCAGTCCCGGTCCCGGACCCGGTCCCGACCCCCCAGTCCCGGTCCCGGTCCCGGTCCCGACATTAGAAAATTTCTGGTCCCGGTCCCGGTCCCGGTCCGAAAAACTGGTCCCGTTTGAACCCTAGTGGCACCAGGACGAGAATTTGGGCAGCGCCGCTGCGCAGCGGCGATGCGGCCAGGCGGCAGCGGCACACGCAGTCAGACCCGTCGTCGATTATGGAGCACGGCGGCAGGAGACTGGAGACGTTTTGGGGTGGAGATTGATGGAGTTGATTGGGGGGTCGGGGTCTTGTGCCCAGGGGTCTAGTAGGGGGTTAGCCCCCTCCCAAACGATAGAGCTAACTATACATCCTGGGCGCTGCTCACTGGTCTATCTGTCCCGAGTAAAATCTTTTTGGTAAAACCGTTGGAGCACAACTTTTCCAACAGTGGATTTTTTATGTGACAGTGTCTTTATTTCTGTCATGGTGTCTCGCAGGGGAAGTCCCATACCCTGTAAAGCGTAAAATGTCAATCAAATTAAAAAGATTGTATTACTGAACATTGCATGACAATTGACACTTTACTTTACACTAGTCATGACAATTGACACTTTGCAGACATTTTACATGACATTTGACACTTTACTTTACACTTTACATTGTCCGGGATTGGCACCATAACTGTTGGGCTGACCATCCTACTATTTACATCAATCTCAGATATCGAGTTCCTCAAAAATTATCGAACATCGATATTGACAAGCCATATCATCCCAACCCTGACACACCCCTCCCCAACCAACCTTTTCCCATCCCCAAACTCCGGTCCAAACTGTTCCACCTGTCTCACTGCAGCTTGAGGGACATCGCCACGATCATGAGCCCCACTGGCGCCGGGCTGGAGGTGCTCACTGACTAATTTGTCCCCTTCTATGAGACTGTAGTCCGAGGAGAATAGAGTGGGCACTATTAAAACTGAACGGCGCTTTGTAAAGGGTTCTGGAAGGGGGTGTTTGGGGTTTGAGGGTGATTTTAGTGGGGTTCTTTCTAACGTCGGGATTTTGGTTACAATATTTTTTCTCATTTCTAATCATGGTCATACGACTAGTGACAGTTTACGTCACACAGTTTAGTCAATTTGACCCCTCAAGGGGTTCATATAGAAAGTAAATTGCTAGATGATGGATGGATAGACAGCAAAAATTTACAAAAAAATGTGTATATTTTTTGGGTTTTTGGGGTTAGATGTAACTCCGATGTAACACACTTAACTCGATTTTTCTGGATTTGGCGCTTATGCACGTTTACAGCGGAACTCTACATATAGTCAATTTTACCGGAAATTTACCCCACCATTTACCGGGTCATAAAACGTACGGTTTCCCTAATTCATAAAACTAAATAAACGTCAAACCTCACCAAAATCATTCGGTAGCAAGGGAAGCGATAACAAATCGTTAACCAGTGTCGATTTAGCATTTTCCTCAAAACCGAAAACTACAACACGCGGCGGGATGGTAGCATCCGCTGTTAAATTGCTCGCTCGGTCGATTTCTTCTGTGAGGTGAATTAGTTTGGAAAAGTGCCAAGAAAAGTTCGAAAGAAAGAAAAGAAATGTGGTCGTATTCCCTCACATTTTTGGTGTCGGGGAATTTATGGTGTCTTTATTACAGAATAATGAATTATTAAAATGTTATACGATTAAAACGATCTGAATTTGGCATTTCAAGATTCGATATAGATAAAGTGCTCTTTCGAGTTTCGATACTGAACTTTACTTTTCGAATACAAACCCATATGTAAAAATAGGATAATATTTTCCCACGTGCGCGGGATTTTGCCGGTTTCTCAACCAAATTTTGGAATCCCTTTCCCAAAAACACAGTCACGTAAGAACCCTAAAACACACACCTGCAAACTTTGTCAGTCCCGACGTGTTACTCAGTTCGGCCAAAAGATGGGATGTTTCGTCCAAAACATGAGCCACGGATTGCATCCAGCCAACGTAATTCTCCAAAGTCAACTCAATCGACATGTCTGTCAACTGAATTGCGAATACAATGTCAACTGGACATTTGCGTCGGCATCAGAATTTCGACGCGCAAGTGAACCGCATATTTTGAAGGCGACCTGCGATTTTAAAGTGACAAAGTATAAAAAATACACCGTCGCGATAAGAAATTATCGAATTCTGGAGTCTGGACGGAGTGAGTGCAAAGTTTGAAAAATTTCAGGGCACTTGGACCAATGCCAAGTTTACATTGTTCTGGGTTACATTAGTTGTTCCAACCTTGAAGGACATGAAATATTCCAGGTTTGGATACGCGAAACAGAATGAAACGTATCGATATTTTCAGAATAAAAGATGATAGAAATTTCAGTTGACTGCGAACCAGGCCCTGTAAAACGTGAAATGCAACGCAAAGTGTTAAAAGTCATGTAAAATGTCATGTAAAATTCCAAAAGGACCTACAAAATATATAAAGGTATTCAACATTTAGGTTTTATCACAGCTTTTGACAGTTAGCACGATATTTAACATTTTACAGGACATTCTGTTGGGAGTGGCACCATATCTCATATCAAATCCAAAACTGTAATTTATCTCATCACATTATGCTCGAACTATCAATTAGTTTTGTATGATACGAAATGATTCAAAGGTATAAATGTGAGTGGGGCGGGGGGTTGTGCTTTTACCTGATTTGTTGACGTGTTGTAGCAGATCAAATCTTTTTCACATCAAATACACTTTACACTTTTACGCAATAGTTGCTTTCAGTTTATTTAAGTGGCAAGCAGTGTCGTACATACCTACATGGAACTGTTGGGCCAGCGCTAAAATTAGAAATTTGAATGATCAAAATCTGTGGACATCTGTACTTTTGGAATGAAGCTCTTCAAATGTATGATATTCAAAATACAAAATTCCATCACCATAGTTCCATAAAACAGAAACTCGACTTTCGTTCCCAAATCTTCTCACAAAAACAATCGCAAACGCACCATAAAGCCTCAAAACAGACCATTTTCCACCCACACCAAAACCAATTTAGGACAGAAATTCGGGAAATTCATAACTACTGATCCATTTTTGGAGTAGTGGCGAATAAAATTACACCAATTAGAAGAGAAAAAAGTCGAAGATTGATGCAATATGGGCAATTGCTGCGGAAAACCAAAGAGAAGAAAAAATGCAGGTGGTCATGTCTTATCTTATTCAAAATATTGAAAAAATAAATTACAGGCCCCTGAATCTCGTTTGAATGGTATTCCATTGGATCCCGTTTCAATGACATTCCCAAGTCCACTTTTGAATACTCTTTTCGGTTACTCTTATTCAAATGACCCTTGAATTACTCCCAGCATGAATACCTACCGTATTACCTGTAGCTGCAATGCAAATTAGCAGTAATTTACATCATGTACATTGCATACATGACGTATTTATTACGTACATGACGTACATCGAGGGGTGAAAAATTCGAGGTATTACGGTAGACTAGTTTGTGTAGCTATCTACGTTTTTATGTCCAAATATACCCCGTTTGGACACATTTATTACCTGTTTTGGGTACGCAATTTCCTACTGTTTACTACGATCCGTTATGAAAATTTCTGACGAAATAATCACCCACCTCGAATACCCCCCCCTCGAAGTGACCCCCCTCAAATTTTGCTGGCGAAATAATAAACCCCCATGGGGGTATTTCGAGGTAATACGGTAGTAAAAAATTGAAAAACTGCACTTTGACAGCACCCTTAGGCTTCCCACACACAGCGATTTTAAAAATAAGTTCAAACGTTTTTTGGCAAAGTATGAATACCGTATTTCTCCTAACAGAAGAGCGCCGTTCACGTTATCTTTTTTTTTGATTTTGATTAACGAAGAGATTTTTTGCGTTAACTTGTTTACCTGCCGTTCTATTGGAGGTTGACGAGACAAAAATAGAACGGCGCTCTTCTATCAGAAGAAATACGCATTTATACTTTGCCAAAAAACGTTCGAACTTATTTTAAAATCGTGGAGCGGCATTTCACCCCCTTCTGCAGAACAAAATACCCTTGAAAAACGACCGTTAGAAAACACACCTTGAAAAGGTCCATGTTTAAAAAATATGCCTACCCTTGAATAAGCCCTATAAAACACTCATCCGCGCTAGATCCGCGCTTGAATAACATACCAGGGGCCAGTTCCGCAAAATGAGAAGTGAGACCTGAAATGGCAAAGGCGAAGTAAAAGCGCAAAGGCCAAGTGAAACGGCAAGTGAATTGGCAAAAGCGAAGTAAAAAATAAAAAGTAATTTCTCTTCGCTTTTGCCATTTCACGTGACAATTCGTTTGCCATTTCACTTCGCCTTTGCGCTTTTACTTTGCCTTTGCCATTTCACTTCTCACTTCTCATTTTCCGGAGCTGGCACCTGAATTTTGTGCGCACCCCAAAATAAAAAAAATTAAAAAACAACAGGAAAACACGCCGAGCAATCGAGAAGCGCCGGCGACGAGCTGCAAACTCGGCCGGGCTCAAACGGCCCGCAAAAAGTGCCCGTAAATGTAGTCCAGTCACCAGGTGCCAGATTTAATTGGTACGCAAGGGATAGGTAAGGCGCCCGTCTAACGATGTGGAGAATTTTTAAGCGTTTTTTTCTTAAATGCTTTTTCAAATTTTAGATTTTTTTTCTCCAAAAATAGGCTGCAAATTTTTTGTGGCACTTTTCGTATTTTTCTCCACTAGATTGTTTTAGAATTTTTCAGAAGTTCTGTGGCTCTCCAAACTGTTGCCGCAGACACTTTTCCACATTTTTAGTTTGCTGCCATGCATAGATCCCTGTGAAATTAAAGTTTTGATATATGTTTCTGCATTTTTTCATGCATTTTTATGCATCACTGCCAAAAAATTAGAAAACGCTTTTCAAATCTTCAATTTTTCTACAAAAAAACAAACAAATAGATTTTCAAGTGTTTTTACTGGTGGAATAAAAATTCGCAAAAATTTAAAAATTCGGGATCGTTACGCCGGCCAATATCACACGCTTACTCGCGTGTCGGGCGCCTTACGTGCGCCCTACGCTTCAATTGAATTTGCGTCCAGAAATGCTGCTAAAAACTCCCGGGGGAACCGGCGTTGGAAATGTCGAGCTGCAGGATATGGCAGATGAAGATGGGGTTGGTTGATGGGCATAAATGACAAAACCCGCTTTAAAATGTAAATAACCCCCCATCCCCAGCCCCAAAAGTCCCCCTTCACACAACAGCGGCAGATGGCTGCACCAGAATGGGGGGCGGACCAAAAAACGCAAATGTCCACCACTCAGTCCATACTGCAATTGCGCTTGGACAACACTACCAACGACATGGCAGTTAGCAAGACCCCCCTGCCTGGGACTGCCACTGTGTGTGGGGTAATGTCGTTATACTCGGCCGACCGCAAAGTATGCGTCCAAAAATACTTATGTCTTAGTCGATAACGCGCGAGTGGGGTATACTAAGCGGACCGCAAAGTATGCGCCCAAAATTATTTATGTTTTGGTCGATAACGCGCGAGCTGGATACTTATGTATGCACTCTCACAAAAAAAAAATATTTAAGAAAGAAAAAGGCGGAGTCGCGTACAAACAAGGAATGTTTTTTTCCCTGTTATTTTCTTTTTTTTTTGCTGGAATTACTTTTTATCTATTTACGATGACGTCATGATGGAGTGTTTCGTTCAGAAAAATGCATAGCATGCGGTCCGCCGAGTATACATACTTGTGTATGCACCTTCACAAAACACGAAAATACCTATTAAATTTCGAGCGCTAACGTTTGAACGCTATTACTAATACTTCAGAAGATTAAGTGACGTTGAAAAAATTTGTCGAATAGTGAAACATGTGTGGTACCAATTCCAGATGCCATTTTCATGCGTGTGTAGTTTCACAATTTTCGAAATTTGGAGTTATCGACTTTTGGAAGTGTCCGCCTAAAATGCAAACTACCTGATCCATTCAAATTAAAACCCAGAGCACCGGCGGTAGTTTGTACAACGCGCAAGGGCCAAACATTTCGAAAAGTAACGAGAAGAGGCACGGCAAAAAGTCCAAGCAAAAAAGTGCAGGTGTGCCAACACCCCCCCCCCACTAACGATGGCAAACACTGTGGAGAAAAGTATTAAATAGTAGTTTAAATTTTTTTTAAATAATTATAATGTTTTTTTTTTCAAAAACGACTTTTCTAATTTCTAATTTTTCGGAAAATAGTTTTAGAATTTTGCGAATTTTCAAATCTTTTTGGGACTTTGCGAATTTTTCCCATCAAATTCTGCATTATCAAATTTTTCTGGTGAATTTTGAATGCACTTTCATTTTTTACAGCCTTCCAAATCTGTTGCCGCAGACACCTCTGCACAGTTTTTGTTCTGCCGGTACAAATAAATTCATGAAAAATTGACGTTTTCAATTGCGTTTCTTCATTTTATACACATCTCTGCCAAAAATAGTGAAAATTCGAAAATGTTTGCAAATTTTTGTTTGCCATCGTTACTCCCCCAACCCGCCCTTTCAACTGTCTAAATGAAGATAAAATTCTGAGAAAACATTTTGGGATGTGAAAAGTAGTGGCGTATAGTAGCCATGTAGCTAGTGCGCATAATAGTGATTTAAATACACCCATGTTCATATGATTTCGGACACGTGAAATTTTTTCATTCAAACATCAATTCCACTGGAATGGGTAAACCCCAAAGGTTTTTGGTTGTTTCAAAAGAAAGCGCAAACATTTCTCTACAAATGCCTTGGGCCACCCCATGACAGAATCCCCTGTGGAATTTCTAAGAGGCCCACACATTTTTTATAAAAAATTGTGTTGCTCACTTGGGTTCGGACACTTCCTTTATGTAGCAATAAATCTGTCTTTCGAGACTGGATTTCGGCTTTGGATTGCAAAAATGCCAAATTTAAAAAATTCAAAATTTAATAGTAAAATGGTTACCGTATTTCCTCGAAATACCCCCCCCCTCTCAAAATACCCCCCCCCCCTCAAAATGGGCACTATGAATTTGTGTTCCGGGAAATGCATAACAGACGTTCAAAACACGTAAATGTGTTATGTTAGAACTAGGGTGTCAACAAAAACTTTTTGGCGGAAAACGGAAACGGAAAAAAATTTGCACTTGCTGGAAAACGGAAAAAAATTTGCACCTGCCAGAAAACGGAAAACGGAAAAATGAAAGGCCGGAAAACGGAAACGGAAAAATTTGCTGAAATTATGCCGGAAACGGAAAAAAATCTGCTGAAATTTTGCTGGAAATGGAAAAAAATTGTAGAAAGTTATCCAGAAATCAAAAAATTTGCAGAAATCTTGCTAAAAATAGAAACAATTCACATAATTGAGAACCTGCATGCATGTTAACCAGTTTGGCTGAAACAGAAAACAGAGAATTGAGCCAGAAAATGAAAAAAGTTGGAAAAACAGACAATTGAGCCGGAAAACGGAAAAAAGGCGGAAAAACTGAAATTTTAGCCGGAAAACGGAAAATGAGCCAGAAAAACGGAAATGGAAACGGACAAAAATTTTAGCAGCCGGAAAACAGAAACAGAAACGGAAAAAAATTTGCCTGCGGAAAGCGGAAACGGAAAACGGAAAGTTGACACCCTAGTTAGAACATTGTTTATACCATCTACATCCTTATATAAGGCTGTAAAAATTATAAATGGTGGTTATTGTTGCATTTTTCACGTTTTTCTCTCAAAATTTTCACTCTGAAAAAATAAACCCCCAGTGGTAATTTGAGGAAATACATTAGATAAATACAATAATTTTTTGCACTCAAGTGCCTCTAGTTTGGGTAGGTTTCCTTGAATGGTGGTGTGTATAAAAGATTCCCCACAACCTTCTCTAACTGTCCTGGTTGCTGCCAGTGCCCTACACACTGCTGAATGCCCAAAATCGCATGCAAACTGTGCTTGAGTGATGCACATTTGTGGGGAACTAGGGAAAATGATTGTCAACTCATCCAATGAGTATCAAGAAGCATGAGGTCATGAAAGACTGTTCTAATCTGATTGTTAAAATAAATTGGACTCTGGCAACTAACCAGAGCTTATTTCTGTCTTCAAAGCCAAAATCTGGCCTTGAAAGACAGATCTATTGCCACATAAAGGAAGTGTCTAAACCCAAGTAGCAAACACAATTTTGCATAAAAAAATATGTGGGCCTCTTACAAATTCCACAGGCGATTCCGTCAAGGGGTGGCCCAGGGGATTTGTAGATAGGTAATTGTTATAGCTTTCTTTTGATATCACTCAAAACCTTCAGGGTTTGCCCGTTCCATTGGAATTAATGTTTGAATGGAAAAGTGTCATGTGTCCGAACTCATATGCACATGACATGGGTGTATAAATATGTACTAAAGCTATATGCTCACGGCACTCACGGCGCGACATGGCTCCTAGAACAATAGCGCTTTTGGCTTGGCGCTTTGGGGATAAAACCACCATGACTCTCTCTTGTGGGACATTAAATTCCATTTGTAGTATTTTAGTTGATTGACTTACTACAAAATGTGTAGTGTTTAAGTCAATCAACTACTAGACATTGATGCAATTTTATTAGGTAACCCCGGGGGCGCCGCGGCGCCATCCAAAAAGAGAGCGTCGGGCTAAAGTGGCGCCACAGAAAACGGAGCGCCAATCGCCAATGGCGCGGCATCTTTTGGACCCTCAAACGGTGCCAGTGCCGCAACTAGTGCCGCGCCATGGCGCTTTTCCGAACCCCAGCGCCAAGCGCCAATGCCGCCAGAGCAAAGTGGCGCCAAGCGCCAGAAGCGCCATGGCGCTAGCGCCAACCATTTTGTTCCAGAAAAATAGCGCCAAGCGCCAAAAGCGCCATGGCGATTTTCATAGGTGCGTCGCCAAGCGCTAATGGCGCCACAGCAAAAAAGCGCCAAGCGCCAGAAGCGCCATGGCGCTTTTTGCTTTGGCGCTAGCGCCATGTGCCAGCGTCATGGCGCTTTTCCATCACTAGCCGCAACCAATTCCATCGGTTTGTACCACCACGGTATTTCTTCTAATAGAACGTCATACCTCCAACAGAACTGCAGGTTTTGACATGTTTTTTTCACTCAAAAAATATCACGGCAGCCCCAAAAAAAGTTAATCTGCCCAAATCAAGGTTCCCGAATTGAACGGCGTATACGAGAATCGGTAGCAGTGCACGTGACTAACAAAATCGTGAAACAGGACCGGGGGGCGAACGACAAAGATGGCACTTTGAGGGATGTGCCCGTGCGCATGCCCAAATTCGATGATGGTGTAGAAAAACCGCAGGAGGTGAGTATGGCCCTACACATCAGTTGACAAATGTCAATTGGTTCTGATCCCACTTGACACTCGCTGACAAGTAACACTGACTATTATTGTATACACATTTAATACGGCCCTGTCCGGACCCTATTTTTTCGACTCTACAGCTTCATTTGCAACATGTAAAAACACTTTTGCATTTGAAAGTGGTTTGTCGGCTCGTTAGCCAGCTCTGAATTGGGATCGGGACCAGTTGCCATTTGATGTCGTTGTCAACTAGTATGTGTAGGCCCGTATAGGATTCAAACGGATTGGAAAATGAGACGTTTTTCCGAAATCGTGTTGGCAAGCGCAAGGAAAAATGGGCGCAAGAAATGTAGGCCTGGAAATTTTTCTACCTTATTTCCTCGAAATACCCCCCCCCCCCCCCTTCAAAATGGACACTATGAATTTATTAGCCCCTCCCCTCGAAATACCCCCCCCCAAATTGAGTGTACAAAGAACGTATACTCGGCAGACACGATACTCTACAAGCAGATATGGATAAGGAGTAATGTCTTTGGCTGGCAGACGGCCAGCCAATAACTTATGGAAGAGGTGATGAAGACGACGTGATGGCGAGAGATGATGATCGGGACGAAAGTGATGACGTTATGATGGAGCGTTTCCTCCGGATAAATGTACGGTGTAATGTCATCTGAGTATACATGGATTCGGATTCGGATAAAACACACGTTAAAAACAATGAATTGTTATTTTACATTAGAACAGTGTTTATGCCATCTAGATAAATACTTATAAAGTCAAAAGACTCATATATAGTGGTTATTGCTGCATTTTTCTTACGTCTGCGTACGTTACAGACGACAATTTAGTAATTACTGGAATTTCAAAAAATTTCTGGCGAAATAATAAGCCCCCCCCTCGTTTAACCCCCCTCAAAATTCTCACTCTGAAACAATCACCCCCGGGGGGTATTTCGAGGAAATACGGTAGGTACCTAAAAAGTATGTAATGGGCGTAGCCAATTTTGACCATTTTCCATCAACTTTCCAGGCTTTTTAACTTTTAAGTGACAAAGGAAGAAGTAAACAACTACACTGTAAACAGAGTTGAAACTTAAAAGTTGACCACTTTTAAGTCCACTCGCACGTCATTTTATTTACCTATAAAGGAAAAGCAAAGTGTGAAAGCAGTTTCAATCATGCAAAATGTTTGAACATGAAACACGTTTGATTTTTACTTGGACGAATTTGGACCAGGTTGATATATTTAATAATTTTAACTACCGTATTTCCTCGAAATACCCCCCGGGGGGTGATTGTTTCATAGTGGTCCCGAGAGGGGGGGGGGGGTTAAACGAGGGGGGGGGGTATTTCGAGGGGGGGGGGGGTTATTATTTCACAAGAAAATTTTTGAAAACCAAGTACGAAATTGTCGTCTGAAACGTACGCAGACGTCGAAAAATGCAACAAAAACTGCCATTTATAAGGTTCTGTAGACTAATATTAGTACGTAGATGGTATAAACACTGTTCTAACGTGATTCCGACATTGTTTTAACGTGTGTTCTGCACTACGCAGAACATAAACTGCCGTATTTGTCATGTACGTTCTCTTTACACTCAATTTGGGGGGGGGGGGTATTTCGAGGGGGGGGTGATTGTTTCATAGTGGTCTCGAGAGGGGGGGGGGGGTCAAACGAGGGGGGGGGGGGGTATTTCAAGGGGGGGGGGGTATTTCGAGGAAATACGGTACAAATTTTTCCGTCACCATTCCTGCACTAGGTAACTAATTATATATTTGTAAATATACGCAAAAACAATCGAAACAATCCGCTCGAATCCACCCACACATATAAATACAAATAACTTAAATAATCCCACACCCCCAGGACGAAACAGATAAGCAAGACAGCTCCTCAAAAGCTGGCAGCTTCACAGATATCCAAGGATTAAGCGTTACCACTGGCGACAGTTTTATCAGTTATTTGCCAGAGGTTTAACCTCGATTTGCCCCCAATCCCGATTTTTGCCCCAGTGAAGAATTGCGAAGTGTGAATATTCAGCGTGAAGTGTGAGCAAAAAAACTGATATTGGTGAAGCCATTGAATAATAGTGTTGAGCGGGGATTATTTGTCTATATAAAAAGCGGGTTTCTGAAGTTGCCCGAGCGCGTAGTTTATGGGACGTACGCAAAAGCAAGACTACAAAATGAATACGACAGGCCCAGCACAATACAGTTTCGAACTTGGTGGCAGTCCCGCACCCCGTAAAGTGTCAAATAAAATGTCATACAAACTTGTCAGATGTCGTGCAAAACGTTCCCTTTTTATTTCGATCCAATGGGAAACGATCCGGAAAGGGTAAAAACTTCCCCGACCGCGTGGAATTTGGAAAATTTATAATATTGCAATCGGGAAACCAACGATTATATCGATATCTTCATTGGATACTAATATTTATTTAAATTATCAGTAAAAAATGAAAGCGATGTCGCAGGTGAGTCGAGACTACACAAGAAGAAATAATAAAATAATCCTAGCCAAAACACCAGAAAAACAACAACAAAAATCAATATATTTATGTATTACAATAACTTCCATTTGTATATCACATCGTTGAATCTTCAACACAAACACCCCCAAAAATAGCCAGACCCGAGCTCAGTGTGGAAAAATTCACACATCGGTAAAAAACGGCAACCTCGAATAAATTAATTTAGAAAAATGGATGACAATATTCGCATTTACCATAAAAACATCGCGAAAGGCCAGACACAAACTTCCACCGATTTGCACGAACCCATGCTCAAATTTTTTGCACTAGTGATGGGAAAGCGTCTGACAAATGCGCCAGGGGTATACTCGGCGTACATGATACTCTGCCCTCGCACTGATTTATGTCTCATGTTGGAAGCGTGCCAATGATTATTAACATGGCGACTTCCGTAAAAAGACGAGAAAAAATAATCGATGTGATCTGTTAATGAATAACATTATAACAACAATCAATTTTGTCATCTTTTTATGAAACTGGCACATGTTAACCATCGTTGGCACACTTCCAGCGGGAACCACACGTGCAGGGTGTAAAGTAACCGGAGTTTACCAAAATACATTTCGTAAATAATGCGCCACGCGCCAATGGCGCCATTCCATCCCTAGCACCAAGAAACACAAATGGGTGCCGAAAAGCATCCAGAATGCAATGAATAGGAGCCAATACATGGGGGTCTCCAATATTCGGTATAATTCGCAAATTTTCACTTATTCGTTAATTTTTACACCGCGGACTAATTCGTTAATTTCTGCTCACAGTTGACGTCCAAAATTTCTAACAGCTTCCAATTCCACAAGTAATATGTGACAAGAAAGAGGCAAGTTAGTTATAGAGTTATAAGTGACAAATTTAAGTTACCACATAAATTACACTTATCACTTTTCTTGGGACTTGTCCATTCACTAAAATCGCTCTAAATAATTTTAAATGCACCCGAAAACGCGATCTACTCAATATCCACGCAAACCAGACCACAAATTTTGGAGACCCCCATCAAAATATCACTGAAGGGTCAATTTTGGGGACCCCCCAAAATTAGTCAATCTTCATCCTCCAAATGTAGATCGTCCAAATTGATATTATTCGATTGAGCTGAATTCGGGTCGTCGGGTTCCGGTTCCGGTTCTTCGAAATCGGCATCATCGTCGTCCCAATCGAATCCATCGCTATCCTGAAATGGGGTTGGGAAAAATAAAGTCGGGTTTTTAAAAAGGGGTGATGTGCAATTTAGGGTTGTCCCGAGCCCGACCCAAAGATCACACATTTGTTCTGATCCGATACACGATACCCGAGTCGGATACTACTACCCGACTCAAACCTGATGCGAACTTGTTCATACCCGACAAACGACACAAAATTTTTATAATTTGCAAACGCAATGTGCATAAATAATCCAACTTTGTGCATACCTAATTGTCAGACTTTGGAAATTTGAACTGTGAATATTATTTATAAGTATTATATCACGTTAACGGCCGATATTCAGCGAAACATCAAGCGCGTCATCGACATAAAAAATCGTGAGAAAAAAATGCTAAAAAGTCGATACGCATAGTGTTCATTCAATCCCTTTCCAATCAGTTATCGATACGCAAAAAGTCACATCATCCAAACCCCAATGCAAAAAAAAAAATGTCTAAAAACGAACATTATCTCTGGCTGCTGCGTCAGCATCGCGGGCTAAATCGGGGGCGCCCCCGCCACTGGGCACCAGATCGGGCCGCCCGCGCCCTGTAATGCAAACCGGACGTAAATACATCCCTCTCCCTTGAATAACTCCCTCCCAGTGTCCGTCAGGGCTCAAACGGATCGGGATTTGTTTTTTGATGTTTCGGGATCGGGATGGGCTTAAATCACGACAACAACGTACGTGTTGCACTTAGTATGAATCATTTGAAAAACTGTCCGAATTGTGTCACCCAGGGCTAGACCGCACCCGCCTCAAGTTTCAAAATTTGCTTTTTGCCGTGTAAAATGTATAATATCCGATAGGAAAACAACAATTTATAATGACATCTGACAAATTGTCTCGTTATTCCACTTTTTACAAGTTGCGAGATCAGCCCCACAAGACCACAATAGTCAAAAACAACCACCCTCAAAATTCAACATACAACCCCCGTCCCCCAAATAACCCCCCACACCTGTGCCCACAATATCCGGTTCCAACCCGATACTGTTCTCGCCCAACTGGTGACTGGGCGCTGGCGGGGGCGGCGCGTCTGCGAACTGGTCGGGCTCGTGATGCCCGACGTGCCCACCGTCGGGCGGAATGTCTTCGGGCGCGCCCGACATGCCGCGGGCAACCCCCGCGGCTGCGGAGGCGGCCATGTCTTCCGCTGAGGGGGGTGATCCGCACAGGGAGGAGTCTTTGGGGGGGGGGGAGTTGGGTGTGATGTGACCGTGTAAATTTGACCTAATTTTTACTATGCAATTTTGGTCGACTTAGGTTTGATTACTTATGTCTTACTCTCAAATTCAAATGGATGAATTAGGTTCGGACGACGGTTGATTTTATTCAGTCCGATTTTTTGTGAGATAAATCTACGACGTATTTGGCTCAATGCCAACATTTGAAGGGTAAACGGAACCAGGGGTCTAAAGGGTTCTGGATCTCTGATAGTTAGGCGGTGGTTAGAAAACATAAATATGTAGTAAACACACGTCCGTTGGGAGGCTGGCGAAGCATGGAGATCGCAAAATTGTTTTTAAATTATACACAAACAAGCTACACATAAAAAACCAAAAACCTCTAACCATGGCTCCTGGCTGGTTTCGGCTCTGGAACGTGCAGGGCCTGCGTTCTCTTCTCCGCGTGCAGCCCACCAGTCACATCCGGCTGGCACAGGTCGTCTTCCACTGGCGGCGGGGGCGCTTCCTGTTGTTTTTAAAACGAGATTTAAAAAAAAGTCTATAGTCTGGTGAGGAATGGAGAGGTAGATTTATATAGGGCTTTTGGTGACGGGAAATTTTTTATGAAGATATAGATTACGAAATTTAAAAATTAAAACTGATGTTGCTATTTTCACATCAAAAGCATCCCCACTAAATCAAACCGACGCCAGTCTCGCACACGTAGTAGTGACAAGGAAAATGTCAAATTCACAGTGAAAACAAACGAAAATATTACTGTGCACGACACTTTACATGACATGCGCTAATGCTCAAGTTCAATGAGCACGTAAGTGGCATGTAAGCGCCCTAATAGGCGTGTAAACGCGTCACGGTGAAAACAAAAGCCACAGGGGTCCCACAACAAGATCCAAATCTCGGAGACCCCCTTGAAAAAGTCCTCCAAAAGTCACTTTAAACCCGACAAACCTGCTGCGGTAAGTGCTGTTGTTGCATTTGCTGCGGCACCCCCAGCTGCACCAATGTTCCATCATCATCAAATTTCAAGGACCCAGAAGCCTCTGCCTCTGACATTTCTTGCAGCACGTTTCTTTGCGCTATGTTTGGCACCTGAGAAGGGTAGGAAAAGGGTTTGTAAATGTGTATCTTTTGGCAAAGAGCCAAGTATTGGGTCGAGAATACCGTAGCTTTTTTTAAGCGATGGCAACATTTTATATGCTAGATGGTCAGCCGTTGGCAACCCTCACTAAAAAAAAGATATTTTGTTGTGGTTGGTTAAGCGGCACCAAATCGAATTTTTAAAAACGTTGTTTATTTAAAAAAGCACATTTGGAAGACCGTTTTCGAACTCTACAACCTGCACATAAGCGGAGGCGGGAATCGGCTGCCGGGCCAAATATTTCAGGTACTGTTCAGCTTTCAGAGCGTCGGACATGCCACCGAATAGATTTTCGTACTTTTCGGGATCTGCCAGGGAATTTGCCACTCTTCCGCCAGCCAAGTTTGAAGACTGAAAAATAGGGTGATTATTTATTTTTCACGTGATAAGTGATAAGTTGTAAGTGATAGGTAAAGTAAATTTGAGATCTAAAAACAAAAACGTGGCACTCCCGCACCCGGTAAAAAGTAAAGTAAAGTGTCAAATGTCATACAAATTTTGCAGATGTCATGCAAAATGTCAGAAGTTCTGAAATAAAATCTTATTTTATTTTAATTGTTATTTTGCATCGAATTTACCGATGTAATGACAGAAAAAAAAACACTTTTAACGGGGACTGCACTTGACATGAAATGACACATGAGAAATTTTTGTAATATTACACATGCGACATTTGAAAGATTTTGTTGGCATATTTCATGAGAATTGAAGGGGCCTGTGCCTCTGTGCATGTTTACCCGCTGTGCATGTCAGGAGTATTCAAGACTTTGACCCTCCAGGGGGTTGGATAGATGGCTCATCGCTCCTCTGGAGGGATAGATAGATAGAAAAAAATTTGGGGAGTTTGGGGGTTCGTGGGGGTTCGTGGGGGTTCATTGTATAGGCTTTTTCATAATGAGGAAAAAAAGGTAGAAAAATCGCTAAAAGTAGGTGAAAAATTACTAAAAATGGGTATATAAGCACATATACTACAAGAAATAGCTGAAAATAGACAATAAAACACATGAACTAGTGATTTTGAAGGATAAAATGTATAAAATGGTATGAAAATGAGCGATTTTGTGTGAAAATTAGGGTCTACATGCACAGCGGGTAAACATGCACAAAGGGCCTCAGTCGAATTGAAGTACCCTAAGTACTTAATTTAAGAATTTAGTAATGAGGGAATGGACTGGCACCCTGAAAATTAACCCATATACGCACACCAAACAAAAACGAAACAATAAATCATAGATCCCCTACACTCAAAATTTCCACAATCTCCACACTCAACCCACCTTTTGTTTCCATAATTCCAAAACTCTTGGAATTTGGCTAGGACAATATGTCCTAGCAAAAAATGCAGCTTCAGCTAAGCGGCCAGTTTCTATAAGAATGTCCACACATTGATCAGTTTGACCTAGAAGGAATGCAGATGTCCACGAGACATTGTTGACTTCTGAAAATTGAGGGGGTGGGTAATTTTGAAATTTGAGAGTTATTTACAAATGTGAAAATCATATTAAAATTAAAATTTTTGATTAGAGATCATTGTAAACTTATTGAACGTGAAGATATTTTACGTGTCAGCAATTGTTTTGTAAATTTTCAGTGAACGCCTGTTTGTGAAGGCCACTAATAAAAAACTCACGATGTTTCAAGATACCACTTCCGCAAACTCCGAACTAAAAACGTTCCGACGCGGAACAAAATTCTCTACCCTACCATGCATCCCTAAACTCCCCCCCCCCTAAAAAACACCCGCCCCCCCCCCCCGAAACCAACTGCTCCCAGTGCTCTCCACATGCAACTTCGTGAGCAATCTATGACTGCCCGCCGCGGTGGCCAACATGAGCAGGCCGGCGTAGTCCTTGGCGCGGCCCAGGCACTCGCCCGCCAATGGCAATTCTGAACGAGCTGCCGCCGCGGCCGAAAGGAGACGCCATTTCTCTTCAGAGTCGGCTACCTGGGGGGGTTTCGAGGGGGGGGGGGGGGGTAATTGAGGGTTAGCGACGTGTTGTTTATAAAGATGACTTTTTTTTACATTTATAATTTAATGAAATCGTTTTTTAAACCGTACGGATATGGTTATGAACGAACAAAACTCAAATGTCGGGATTTTTTTATCACGATCCTAAATAGCGGGTCTTGGCGTTCTTAAGGTTAAGGAAAATCAGATTTTGAATTCTGACAAATATGGGGATTGGGACTGACAATTTACATTTTTTGGACTTGTCGACTTTTAGAATTGGAGGCCTCAATTACAATTACCTAAACCCAAACAATTACCCCAAGCCAACGAAACAAACCAACCCGTAACCAATCACCAATCAACTAAGCTCCGCCCCCAATTTACCTGAGCAAGCGATTTAGCCACTTGCAATTCGCCCAGCGCCAGTGCCAACTCGAATTTGTGTTCCGCATCTGTGGTGACTGCGAGCGCCTGTTTTCGAAAACCCTGTTTTTCAAGGAAATGTGCCACCCGCGCGCGCTGTTCTCTGGGAAAAATTTAATTGAGAAATGTGTTAATCAATTTAGAGGTTTCTGTCGTGGTAGATAATGATGGCAAACAAAATTCAAAAACGTTTTTATTCCACCATTGGAAAACGCTTAAAATCTATCTTTCCTAAATTCGAAAATGAAAATACTAGTTTCGGGAAAGAATGTTCATCAAATTACTTACACTCAAAAAATAAGACACTTTTTTCCATCGTTGCCATCATTAGTGGCCATTGTAAGTCCCCCCAGTAAAACCCCTCACTCACTTAGGAATGGTAGGCAAAATAGTGTCGGCAGAGTCGAAATCGCCCCTCATAACCGCAGTTTGGTACTGGAGCACGGCTAGCAGCAACTCGTAGCTGACCACGTTGTAGTCCTTGTCGATCAGCACCAGGCGGCTGTCTTTGGAGATGTAGCTGGGCAGGGGGATTATTTGGGTTTGGGTTGGGATTTGAGCGAGAGGAAACGTAGGAAAAATTGGCGTTGGTATTTAAGGGGGGAGGGGGGGTTAGAGACTTTCGTGTCGTCTCATTCTGTTGTATTCACGTTGCCCGATTTTGATGCCGTTCAAGTGTGTAACACCCGGTTCACCGACATTTGCAAAATCTACCGTACCGTACACACCTACCGGTCATCCATACCATTTCCCATCCAACCCTGTCCAGGGACGTACGCAGGATTTTTGAGCGGGGGGGGGCGGATTGTCTACGGAGACCGGCGAACGGGGGGGGGCGGCGCCCCCCACCTAAAATTTGGCCCTACAGTAAAGTAATGGAGCCATGGCGCTGGCGACATTTGTAGGCGCCAGCGCCATGGCAGTATTGGCGTTGGCGCTCGCGCCAACGTATACTATATAGGTATTCATTAAGACCTATATATATTTACTATGACCACGTTGAGCACTTTTATTATGCTGTTTGGACTCCTGAAATGAGACATTAAACAACGGGGTGGGGTTTGCGCGCTTGCGCGCAAAAAATTTCCAAAGTACCTACAAAATCGCTTTACAAAAGTGCCATTCTTGGCAAATTTTTATGGCTGGCCCGGGAACGGGGGGGGGGCGGCCGCCCCCCCCCCTGCGTACGTCCTTGACCCTGTCTGAATATACACCCCCCCCCCCAAAAAAAAATGACCCCCCACAAACCCCAACAAATACAAGGGCCTATCAGGATGGGCGACGGTAACCAATTCTCCACCAACGTAATAATACAGTCGATTCGCGGCCGTGGTAAACACAAAACAGTCGCCCAACCAGCGTCCAGTGCGCACGGATTCACCGCACTCCCCCATGGGTTCCATGCAATCTTCTATGCCGTCCTCTGATATCTACAGGGAGGGGGGATCGGCTTTAAGGGATCTGGGGGCAGTCCCAGACCCTGTAAAATGTCAATTGTCATGCAAAGTGTCAAAAGTCATGTAAAATGCCCGGTAAAATGGCAAACGTACGTTTGTCATTTTACCGGGCATTTTACATGAGTTTTGAAACTTTGCATGACATTTTACATTTTACAGGGCATTGTACAGGGTCTGGAACTGGCACATGGATTGTCGTTTTTAAATTTTCGGGATCGGGATTGGGGACTCGGTATCGCTGTCCCCGAAAATTATCAGTATTTGTGATCGGAATCCCGTTTGAACTACGGTTCGGACGATATGACTTTTCGATATCGATATGATATCGACATTCGATATCGATACGATATATCGTCCGAACAGTCATTTGAACCGTAGCGGGTGGATGGGAAAAAATGGTTTTGATATTTGGGTGGATTTTGGTAGGTGTAAACTATAAATATGCGTATGAATGCGGCTCGTCGGTCCTTTGTCCTAGACGTCCTTTTTTAACAGAAAAGCGGTATGCGATGGTGATATTTTGTACGAACCGTTCGGGATCGAGATTGTGAATTCGAGATTATGGACAGAAATCTCTGGTATTCAGGGTTTTTATTAAATTTTTCACAAGATTTGAAAATTGAAACTTGGATTTGTAAAATTTCATTGTTATTGGTTTTGAAACGCAAATGTGTTGTCCAAAATTAAATTTTCCTTATTTCTCATGTGATTGAGAAAAAAATATAAATACATTCGAAAGGGCACCGCCCAAAACCCCTTTCCCTGAAAAAATCCTCAAAAACCCTTCAAACCCGAACCTTCTCCTCGGTAGCATTAGCAGCGCAGTCAGCGTCATACTTGAGCACGTAAAAGGCATCCTCAGTTGTCACTGCCAACATGTTGCCAGCCTCGGACCAGTGCACTTGCTTGGCGCCGATTTCAATTCTACGCACCAGACGCAAAGTGTCCCACTCGTAGAAGGCGATCGAGTGCGCTGATCGGACGCCTGGGGGGGTGGGGGGTGGGGGCGGGGGTAAATGGGGTTTTGGGGTTGGGCTGTTGATTTCCGAGATCTATAAATATTGTGTGTCCTGTTCACACATATGAAAAACCATAATAACCGAAAGGTGTACCTAGAGAGTCCAATAGGCTAATATCGGGGGTAGCGATAAATTTTTGCTAAACGTTTAAGATAAGTGATTCAAATGAGTCCAACGTTTAGGGAGATAGTGATTGGGGGGGTCACCCGAAACTTCGAACACCTGGTGCCCTGTAAAATGAAAATTGGCATCTGAAATTTTTCCTTTCAGGTAGTGTCTCCATTTTTACTGGCTATGTGACGTTTTGCAGGGTTCGAAGCAGGCTGTCGCATCACTAACATGTCCGATAATACTGTCCGTTAAAAATGTATTACACCCGAAACGTGCTCGAAATTGAGAACACCCCCCCCCTCAACAAGTATTACACCATAAAAGCTGACCGAACAAAAAATACCCTGAAAGGCTTTACACAAACTAATTAACAACGAGACCAAATGTCAACTGGTTCTGATCCCAATTCAAAGCTTGCTGGCGAGTAACACTGGCATTATGGTATACACATAATTATACCTCATGCCGGCCTTGTACATTGCTCGTACATTGCACTACACCTTGCTTCATTTGCAACATGATTCAACACTCTCGCATTCGAACGTCGGCTCGTCAGCAAGCTTTGAATTGAGATGAGAACCAGTTGACATTTGATCTCCTCGTCAACTAGCCCATGAGGACACAAAAACGCACCCAAAAGCGCCCCTCCATAAATCTGCTCCGCGTGCGCGTCAGGCTTCAAAACCTTGTGCTCCTTGAAAGCCTTGTACACGCGCACCAAAGTAGGCGACTCCCTGGTGGCGTACATGTTCGAATCCGCTGCCCAAACGAATTCCAACGCGCTGCCGTAGGCTTTGTTTCGCAGGGCCATTGCAGTGTAGATAATATACTCCCCGTCGCCGCAGACCACCACGAAAGTGCCTGCGAGGGTGTTATATGGCTACCGTAAATTGTCCAGTTTACGGTCAAGGGTACGGTGAGGTCAATTTTTGTAAATCTGCGGTCAACTGCACTGAACGTTAAATCTTAAATTTTGCAATAAACGGTAGGGTACGTGCACACAAGCAGCACGTAGATAGCCAGATTTAAGTTTAGTGGTGTCAGTAATGAATGGAACGGAATCTTGAAATGGAATGACTTTGGAATGAAACTATTTCTTGGATATATGCACTTTGCACAAACTGGTGGATAAAGTAACTTTCGACGTCTAGTTTTTCTTGCTGGAGATACTTACTATGTACTTTGCGAAATTTGCGTCTTTTTTGAAAAAATTTCTGTATATACTATCATATCTCCGGAACGACATGGACTAATGCACAAATTTTTTTCCTGAAATGTGCAAAGCTATATGTGGATGTCGCATACACGTTTAACTAGACTTTTGTGAATTTGGCACATAGGTACTTTTGGAATGAGACTCTTCAAATGCGTTCAAAACTGATCAATGAATTTTCGCGAAATTTTCGACAGAAAACCACTGTGTGTAGGGCTATGGCCCTTGGCAGCCAGTTTTTTTTCAAAACTATAAACTTTTTTTCAACCCCCTACAACCCCATCAAAATGTAAACCGAACCTTTAGGATTGTGAGCCACGGTCTGTGGGTAAATCTCGCAGGCGCCCATGTCTTTTATGCTGAGCGGCAGTCGTTCCCCATCAGCCGTGTCGTCGGCGGCCGCTCCGAGCGATTTCAAGTTGGCCTTAAAGTGACGTAAAGTTGCACTTTTCGGTGAAGATTAACTTCGCACACCAAGATCGATTTTTTCAACTGACAAATTTCAGAGACAATTTCCGATGAACCTTTGATTGACAAATTTATCTGATAGTTTACAGGACTTTTTAGACGACGGAAACCGGGTCCATGGGCGATTCCCACACCCTGTAAAACGCCCTGTAAACTGACGAATGTCATGCAAAGTGTCAAAAGACATGAAAAATCCGGGGATGGTCCGGCCATAAAGTAAACCCGGCCGTAAAGTAGAGGGTGCTACTTTAGGCCGGGCATCATTACGGCAGAGTTGTTGAAAGTACTGAACTTTTTTCAAAGTAAACGTAAACGTAAAGTATTTTATTTTTAGTCACACCTAAAACGTAAAGTAAAAATTTTCTACTTTTACGCTGTGTAAAAGGTGAGTAAACGTAAATATCTGTAAATACTCGTTTTCTGTACTCGCGTACTTTCAAAAAGTACGCGAGTAACTGAGTACCGGTATTTTTTATGGGGAAACGTAAACGTATTTACGCAGCACTCGAGTATACGTATTTATCGAGTAAACGTAAATACGTTTGTACAACTATGCCTTACGGCCTGATTTACTTTACGGTCGGGTTTACTTTACGGCCGAGTTCTCGCCGAAAAATCCGCTGTAAAATGTCAAGCGGAGATAAAACATAACATTTTACATTTTAAAAATCATTTTACATAATTTTTAACACTTGGCATGACATTTCACATTTTACAGTGTCTAGAAATAGCACCAGAAAACACAAAAAATCAACCCTCAAGGTAAAAAACCACTCACCTGCTGCATCTCAGCATGCCTAGCCCAAATAATCTTTCCCCCCGCGTCCATACTGGCCGCAGGTTCCTCCCTCCCAACTTTTAACAGCACCGAACCCTCGTCGTAGCCGATCGCCAACGTGTTGGTGCCTTTTTGCGCTCGAATGCACCAAACGCGTTCCAGACCGTAGTTTAGGGTCGTTTCTAGTCGGTAGGTTGTCGCGTGCCAGATCCGCACCTGGGGGGGATTTATCGATGGATAAAGATATATGGGATCAAAGCGTTTCTCACACTGGTCCGAGGGGGGTCTTCGGACTTTTAAATTTTAGCAGGGCAGCATAGGGTGACAGAATTTACCGATCCGTACGGCATTTTTGTGGAAAATTTACCTTACCGTACCGTTTACCGCAATGTTCGAGATTTACCGTAACGATTTTTTTTCCAAATTTACCGCACCGTACCGTGTACCGAACTCATTTACCGCACAAAATAAGGTAAATTTCAGTGAAAGGGTGTCGGGTTCGGGTAAGTAGAGTTGGGTTCGGGTACCGGGTTTCGCTTCCGAAAAATGTGCGGGTATCGGGTTCGGGTCGGCTCGTGTTCCCAACCCTACCACAGCATTCACATTTAAATAGTGTGGAGTAGGGTTGGAAAAAAAACGTTTTTTTTTTTAACTCGATGTTTTTTTTTTAAAAAAAACGTTTTTTTAAAAGCTCCCAGATATGACCTAGTGTCAACATATATAGGTATATCAGACACTGGCAATACTCTGTGATGTTAAATATGACCATATAATGGCTGTGGAGCCATGGGATAGCATTATAAGTGGTGATTTGTGTCAAAAATATCCATTTTTCGTCGACATATCGTTTGTATATCGCCTTATAGTCGAATGTTTGTGACTTCAGGTAAAGTTTGGCACGGAATGGTGATCAAACAAGGTTATAAAAGGAGGTTGTTACTTTGGGAGTGAAGTTACACACTGTGGAGGTACATGGAAGCACATTACCTCAATATTATATATTACAGCAACATATGTCGGCTTATTCACCCATGGTAGCACATAGAAATGGATGTTTTGATACTAAAAATGCAACAAAACCAATGAAAACAACCACCAATGTCAATTTGTGTGTGAAATTGCGCGCTTGCGCGCAAAAATTTTGCAAAATACCTAGTGCTTAGTACTAAAAATTTCGGCTGATGTTTTTTTCAAAAAAAAAACATTTCGGACAGCATGTTTTTTTTTAAAAAAAAACATCGGCCAACCCTAGTGTGGAGCGGTGAATGTACCTTCGGTCAATGCCGCCTGGACCGGAAATCTGCCAAGTTATGTGCGCTGTGCATATTACACAAAGCGTTTTTCGCGTGCCAGGAGTCGGCGCAGCGCCCACAGAAAGACTGTTTTACAACATCTTTACGAATATCAGTTCGTTGTCGAAAAAGCCACAGTTTAAGGGTAAAACGTCCCCTGGCCAAAAGGGTCAAAACAACAAACGTGGCAGAACCGAACAACACAATAAACACAACACGCGGATAGCAATGTCATTACTTTTATAAAATCGCAACTTCAAAATCGACAAATAAATAAAAAATAAAAAACCAACAGTGGAATCTTCAGAGCCAGTAATAATGATGGGCAATTCGGGGTGGAAACACACTGCGATAACATTTTGCGCGTGCCCTTCCAATGTAATCACGCAGGTTTTATTCTGGTAATCCCATATGCGGACCTGTAATGATTTCATTTTTGATTATGATAGACGATCGACAATGATTTTTATTGGAAAACGGCAAATAGTAAGAATGGTTTGTAAGATTTGCAGTTTTCCGGTTTTATTTGTGTCGTTTTATTAGTGGGGTTCAAACGGGGTCCCGATCCCGTATCTCGATAATTTTCATCATTTAGCGAGCTCGATCCCAAAATTTGAAAATCCCGACCACGGAAAAATGGGTCTGTGCAGGCGCGCATGCAAACTCGTTGTGCATGTTGACGCGGTGCCCATGTATTTCTGTACGGTGCCCATGCAATTCTACTCGGTGCCCATGTTTTTCTACTCGGTGCCCATGTTTTTCTACTCTATTCGGTGCCCATGTATTTCTACTCGGTGTCAATGTAGACCTGGGGGCAGTCCCAAGCCCTGTAAAGTGTAAAGTAAAGTGTCAAATGTAAAGTCAAATGCAAAGTAAAGTGTCAATCAAAACAAAACAAAAAATTTTATTACTGAACTTTGCATGACAATTGACAGTTTACTTTGCATTTGACTTTACATTTTACACTTTACATTGCATTTGACTTTACATTTGACACTTTACTTTACACTTTGCAGGGCTTGGGACTGCCACCCGGTGCGCATGTTGGTCAACTGTACACGCGCACTGGTCTAAATGGGCACCGCGCTTATATTTATGCATGGCGTCTACCAATGTAAAGTTTCACACTATTTGGGGGTTAATTTTCCTGCGTTCTACAGTGCGGAAACCTTAGCTTTTATTCAGATATTTATTCAAGTTGTTTTTTTTTTGGTTTATATTTTATTTCTATCAAACAAAGTAATCATTTAATTCAGAAATCAGTAGTCGTAGACTGGGCCGTTCTTTAGGCAAGAACAGCCTTACATATGGGCGATTTAACCTTCAAACGCGAGCAAATTGCTTATTATGTCTACTTTAAAGCAAATATCAGGTTTTGCACCTGTCGCATGTCGTTAGAAAACGGGTTGACATAAAGAATTATAAAGATTAATAAAAACATAGATTAAATGTTATGAATGTCATTACTTTTATCACCCGTTGTTTACAGCAGGCAAGAAAGATAACAAAAGTGAACAGATCGACCGACAACAAAATTAGAAGCGTGACCTTGAAAACAAACACTCAAAGAGAAATAGAAAGGTCACCAACACAGCTGTGCCCACTTGAAATTAGTGGAAAATATCAAGAACGAGAAAACATGAAAAAAGATGAAAATGAAAATACACAACAAAGTTCTAAACAAAAGAATGAAACATCACCCATCAAAGAAAGACCGAAACGAGGGTGCAGATACGCAGGCTCATATGCGTTCTGGGCGACAATGGCAATAGTCACGGCGGCAAACGTCATGGCAGCCAATGCAGAACAACAAACATGGATAAATAAATACAACAGAAATTACAATGTGTGCCATAAAACAAGGACAGGACACCCGGTACAAATCCCGAAAACAGTCAACTGTCACTTCCCTGAACCACAAAAGATAACCAAACAAGGAGTGAGAGTGTGGGCGCTGAAGACGGAACCACAACAAACACAAGTATACCGGTGTTATGAACAACAACACGCAATAATCACATACATGAGCCTGGTGGGAGGCAAAGCAATGCTGCCGCCGGAAATTCTAAACAACAGAGTCGTGACCTTGTCTGAATGCATGAAAGCGATGGAAACAAAAAGGTGGAAAGAACAAAATTTGACACAAGTCAATAAAGCTTTATGGAGCACAAACAACACCTTAACAATACAATACTGCTACTTTTGTCGAAATTTCACAAATGAAGTGATAAATTTTCATATAGAAATCGGCACAGTAGCAAGTTTAGACGGCAAACGCATTGTCTCGGAAATTCAAGATTTGTCGCACTGCGCACCAGCCGCGGGTTACTGCTTTGACAGTGATAATGCAGTGTCGGTGTGGGACGCTACAAAATTTGAAGGACAATGCGCATATGAAAATTTCGGAAATTTTGAAGCTCAGATATCCGAACGACACATTGTCATACAACAATTACAAGCAGCCTTCACAATAACGATACAAAAGGAGAGACCAGAGAATTCGGAATGCGTCCCCGAACATGCAAAATATACAGAGCAGGGATCGACGTTCATCGAATTTGCAAAATCAAAAGAAGACAGCATGACCGCACAACAGATCAATTCCGTAAATCTGAAATATTTCAGAACGGAACAAAGACAATATGTTATATACAAAATTGCAAGCTTGGAAAAACAACAATTCTCTATGATATGGCAACAATTATGTTATTTGAGACAAAACCAAATTAACATAATCAATCAATTTATAACACTGAACCCCACTTTGGGATTGAGAGCCCTATTGGGCCGCAACAACATCTACGCAGAATGGCATGGAGACGTACTAATGTTCTGGGAATGCCAAACAGTGACACCAGAACATATTTACTTCAACCACAAAATAAACGACACATGCTATAGATTCTTGCCAGTGAGACTTCCGGGACACAGGCACATCATGTTCGTGTCCCCAGGAGGAAGCGACCTTATTACACAATCACCTGAGGAAAATTGTCATTATAAAGATCATAAATATTACATGCTGAGAAACGACAAATGGGCAAACGAAAATGGACCAACAAATTTGCATGTGACAAAACTCCCTCTGGAACTCATCTGGAACGGGACTTGGAGCCCCTTCCATTTGAACGTCACTGGAATGCCAAGTCATACTATGACAGACGTAGCGTTCAGCATAACAGCCGCACGACATCAGTTCAACAAACTACACAACATTGAGAAAAAATTAGACAAAACTGTACAATATTTCTCAACCATGTCAAACGACCCCAAGGCTATCCAGGCCTTTGTGGCTGGAATAGGGCAAGGGGTTGGAGCCTACTTTGAGGGTGTAGGTAAAGAATTAGGACACATAGTAAGCGGAACAGCAGAAGGAAGTGCTTCGGCGCTAGACATCTTGCTGACTGGGCCATTACAAACAACAGTGAATGTCGTAATAATAATATTAATAATTGTGGTGATAGGCTACTGTATCTATTTATATTTGCAGTGGCGAGCAGTTACGGGCCGCGCCGTCATGCCGAAGCTCGCGTGTTCTACAACACGACTTCGCGCCCGGTTAAACGCTTGGCGAGCGCACCAGAGGACCTCAGGAAGCGCAGCCGCAGCCACCACCGAGAAGTGTGCGAACCAACACGACGAGGGCCACGCACACCACCTCCTCCAGAGCCCAGGACTCCGCCAAGACATCACCGGTCTCGGTCAAGGAGGTCCCCCTCCTCCCGACGCCGAAGGGACAGAAGGTCTACAACATCTCGGAGCCATGACAATGACGACACCAACGACACAGACGGCCAGGCTGACAACAAACAGCCGAAGGTTGGCCGACAGCACCGAATCAATGATATCATTGACAATATTGAGGCCAAGGCTACGACAAATAACAAGCCCTTGAGCATAAATGATTTTCACTTCCAGAAAACAACAACAACACTGGGGACAACATGCGTCGGTGGGAAAGCTCCAAATCTTCCTGCAAAGAAGAGCCGTGAAAAGTCGAAGAAAAGAACTCCGACCCCATCGTCTGACGGTGAGTGTAGCTCGAGTACGAGCTCTACAACAGGCTCTTCCGATAACAACAATAACAACACAGAGCCTATGGAGACGGATGGGACCAATGGAGCTGCCACCGATGATTTGCTGCCCCCCGAATGATACCTCTTTTTTATTCGTAAAGCCTCTTTTTAATTAAACGTAAAATTTTAAATTCGTGATTTTAAAATTTTTCTTTAATTTCTGGGGAGTGTGTGGTTCCGCCTAATTTACCGTAACCTGCATTTTTGTTTCACTTGAATAGTTTTTATTTCACTTAGAAATATTTGCCTTTTCTTGCCTGCTGTAAACAACGGGTGATAAAAGTAATGACATTCATAACATTTAATCTATGTTTTTATTAATCTTTATAATTCTTTATGTCAACCCGTTTTCTAACGACATGCGACAGGTGCAAAACCTGATATTTGCTTTAAAGTAGACATAATAAGCAATTTGCTCGCGTTTGAAGGTTAAATCGCCCATATGTAAGGCCGTTCTTGCCTAAAGAACGGCCCAGTCTACGACTACTGATTTCTGAATTAAATGATTACTTTGTTTGATAGAAATAAAATATAAACCAAAAAAAAACAACTTGAATAAATATCTGAATAAAAGCTAAGGTTTCCGCACTGTAGAACGCAGGAAAATTGAATCTTCTTATCAGCGATTTGAACCTTGCCAGTGCCTCAGCTTTTCCTGTTGGCAGGTCGCCGATATTCTCTTTGTAGGGCCAATTAATGTAGTATCGTTTGTCATTGTCATTAAATTTGATGCTATTTAATATCATTTCTTCAGCGATGTCGTCGTCGATGGCGTAGGGGTCGTCAGTGATTCCCACGGCTTCTAAACTGTGAAATTGTCGTAAAGTTTCTTTCCCAATGGCTACCGCTGTCGAACCACATGTGGCTGACATTGCGAAATCCATGTGGTTGTCGTCAATTTGTTGTTCACTTGCTCCTGCTAGCATGAAGCCAAGCGTGGAGCTTACCACCAGTAGTCCCGATGGTAATTGGAGTCCAGTTTGTTTTATGTCAAATTTCCAAAAGTTATCTTGTCCAATTACAACAGCTGGCTGTCGCAATTTAGTGCCCGTTAATTGTGTTGCCGTTTCAAATTTCTCGGCGAACAATTCATCGGCGTTTATTCCCCAAGTGTTGTATATCATATTTTTATCGTTTATTGACAGCGGGGGAGGTTGGCAGTAAGTAGCCAGTTCAGGGACTGCCCTCACTAACATGCTCAAGTCCTCATGTCCTAGGTGTTGTTGTGGTATTGTGATTTCTACCAATTTTGCTTTCACTTTCAGTGGGTGGGGGGTTGCGAACACGTTCATGCTCAGCATGAGATCCCCTTTGTTGTCTAATTCTATTTCATGTGCTAAGTCTTGTCGTATGTAAGAGTATTCACACCCCGTATCAAAGAAAATGTTCACATGTTCTGACATGATTCCAGTCTCTTTGTTCAGGATTGGTGACTGGGCCATTTGCAACCTCACGACTTTAAAAGACAAAGACTCACTGTCGTCTTGGTGGGCTGCTTTTGTAGTCGCGGCTGCCGTCTCTGTTCGGCGATGTGGTTTGCTGTCGGGTTCCGGCGTCAGCTCTTCATAGTAATTTGTTGCTGCATTCGCTGTTGTTTTTTGTTCTCTTGTATTTGAGCTGCTGCTGGATGTTGTTTTGTTGTTGGAGCTTCTGTCAAACTGGTCAGGGCACATCGTGCTGTGGTGCTTATCCTTTGATCGGCAGTAGTAACAGCTTAGCTCCGATTGGCAATTGGCTTTGTCGTGACCCAGTTTTGTGCACCTCGGTAGGGTGTCAAATTTCCGTTTCCGTTTTCCGTTTCCGCCTTTCCGCAGGAAAAATTTTTACCTTTCCGTTTTCCGTTTTCCGGCAGCCGAAAAATTTTTACCTTTCCGTTTTCCGTTTTCCGGCAGCCGAAAAATTTTTACCTTTCCGTTTTCCGTTTTCCGGCAGCTGAAAATTTTTTACCTTTCCGTTTCCGTTTTTCCGGCCCATTTTTCCGTTTTCCGGCTGAAAAATTTTTACCTTTCCGTTTCCGTTTTACCAGGCCATTTTTCCATTTTCTGGCTAGATTTTCAGTTTTCTGGCATTTTTCCATTGTTTTTCCAATCTGTATTTACCTTCAATTGGCTCATCCCATTGTGTTGTTTTTGTCCTTTGGAGCAGCATTGACAACTGGGATTTCAGGGTCAGTGAAACAGGTGCTGTGAACCCAATTGGGTCATATGCTGACACCAATAATTTATTCAAGTTTCATCTGGTTGGTGTTGTGATGCTGTCAATTTGCAATTTTGGTGTTGATATTGCCAGCATGTCCATTCGGTGATTTTATTTCATGCCCATTACTGCGACAATTTTATTCACCTTTGGACTGCTGTCGTTTTCTGCTATTTCATTCATGACTGATCTGGAGTTTGACAGCCATTCCCTCATGTTCATAGAACATTGGTTAAATAAAGCTTTGACTTTGTAATATAGTTCTAAAGCTTCAACATCATTTGTGACACTAATGATGAAGTTATCCACGTAAATGTTGTTAATTATCATTGCCAACTGGTTTCGTTCCCCTTCATTTTCTTCATATTCATTCATGTTTTTTATTGTCACATTAAAATGGTATTTTATGACTGCTCCCAAAATTGCTGGGCTGCAGACAAGTCTAAACAGTACGCATTTAAAACGAAGTACTATTAAGTTACTTTCAGTTACTGGTTTTGAGGCATCTTTCAGCCAGAAAAATCGTGTGTAGTCTCTAGCTTGGTCATGCAATCCTATTTGCAAAGATGCCTTTTCAATATTGGCAATTAATGCTAGATTGCCTGCCCTGAATGTTGTCATCAATTGCATAGGGGTCATCAGTGATTCCCACTGCTTCTAGACTGTGAAATTGTTGTAGTGTTTCCTTTCCTATGGCCACTATGGCTACTTTTTGATGATTTTTTGTTGGTTCAGTTAAGCTTGAACTACAAGTGAAGTTACAGGCATGATCCATAGTTGCAGAATGTACAGCTACCACAATCAAAGCCAAACAGGCAAACCTGCATGCAGGTTTTCCTTCTGCAAATTTGTCTATTACCGTGCTAATTTCACTTTATTTTTTTCCGTTTCCGTGAAAATTTTGCTTTCCGTTTTCCGTTTTCCGGCATTTCATTTTTCCGTTTTCCGTTTTCCGGCCGACAATTTTTTTTTACCTTTCCGTTTTCCGTTTTCCGCTGAGTGAAAAATTTTTACCTTTCCGTTTTCCGTTTTCCGGCAGAAATTTTTTTTTTACCTTTCCGTTTTCCGTTTTCCGTAAAGTGAAAAAATTTTACCTTTCCGTTTTCCGTTTTCCGTAAAAAAAAATTTTTGACACCCTACACCTCGGGCATCTGTTCGGCATCGCTTTCAGTGCCAATTTGCGATCTTCGATCGTCGGGTACTGGTCGCAGTCTGTCGTCCAGTGTTCATTGCCAGAGCAGAACAAACACTTGTAGTTTGCGGGTGGTTTTGTTTGTTTTTGTTGTTGTCGTTTTTCGTAAGTGCGTGGCGCTGGGCGTTGTGTTGTAGCGGCCGCGCACGTAGTGTTGTCCTCGTCTTCCTCCTCCGCTCGTTTCTCGGAGCTGGAATAGGCAACGGTATTGTGTACTCCTTTAGATTTAATTTTGTTATTTTGTTGTTTCGAAGTGTTATCATTTTGTTTTGAAGCTTCTGCTGTTGTTTGGCATTCTAATCGGGCCTGGGCCACATTTCCCAAAGCTTTAACAAACGTTTTGACGGTCATTGCCGGTCCATCTTCGTCGTCATCATCGTCGTCGCGCGGGTTTTCTCGCCTGAAGTCTTCGGTTACTGCTAAGCGAAGTTCTGGGCTGAGGTATTTCCTCAGTTCGCGCAGCACCGCTCCGGACTCCGTGTTTTCTCCGCGCTCTGCGAGTTGAGTCAGTGTTGTGCCGACCTCCCGTCTAAACGCCATGAGACTGTCACCTCTCATTGTAGGGGATTGTAAATTATATAATTTTTCCCATAATGTGTTGGTGACATATGTTGTATTGCCGAAGTTGGATTTTAGAAGTTTTATTGCTGTCATATAATCAGCGCCATCCATGTTTAGTCCGCCAAGTAATTTTTTGGCTTCACCTTTGAGTGAATCATTCAAATAGGTGAATTTTAGGGTGACGTTCATTTTCTTTCGTTGGTGGATCTGTGTTTTGAAGATGTTCCACCAACGAGTCCATTCTAATGGGTCGCCCGAGAACTTTGGAACGTTTATCTTTGGCAACCTCATTAATTCTTCGTCATCACTAGAACTATCTAAATGTTGTAATTTCTTTTCTAATCCACCCGTTATACCTTCTTTTAGGTCTTTTATTTGTCGTTCCGTGCTGTCCTTCAGGGCATCCAGCTGGCTTTGTAGTTCTTGCATTTTTGCTAATATTGCCATGATGCCATTATCACGATATAATTTGTCGTTCAATTTTTCGTTTTCCTTGTTAGCTGCGGCAATCATCTCCGGTGTAGCATTTGGTCCATTGGCAGCTTTTAGGATTTCAGCCACAGCTTCTTCATATTTGTCCGTAGCGGTTTGTAGCAATGTTGTTTTGTCTCGAATTTTTGTAAGCAGCATTTGTTGTTGTGTTGTGGCAGATTCTGCTGCGTCCTTGTTGTGGTGGTAATCTTGGTCCTTGTCCACTTGGAAATACGGTATTTCGGCCTGTAGGATCTTCAAGGCATCGGTTCTGTAGGCATTAAGCCTCATCCTGAGCGGTCCAGTGGGGGTGACTTCGCTCATGATTTTTTGCGCTTCGCTTTAGATTTGAATTTAGCTTCTGCGATATAAATTTTTTGTAATTTATGTTGATTTATATGTTCTATAAAAAATTGGATGTTATTGGGGTTTCTGTTGTGCAGGTTCTATTTTTTGCAGGACTGAATTATCAATTCTATCCTTTCCGCTGCGCCATGTAAAGTTTCACACTATTTGGGGGTTAATTTTCCTGCGTTCTACAGTGCGGAAACCTTAGCTTTTATTCAGATATTTATTCAAGTTGTTTTTTTTTGGTTTATATTTTATTTCTATCAAACAAAGTAATCATTTAATTCAGAAATCAGTAGTCGTAGACTGGGCCGTTCTTTAGGCAAGAACGGCCTTACATATGGGCGATTTAACCTTCAAACGCGAGCAAATTGCTTATTATGTCTACTTTAAAGCAAATATCAGGTTTTGCACCTGTCGCATGTCGTTAGAAAACGGGTTGACATAAAGAATTATAAAGATTAATAAAAACATAGATTAAATGTTATGAATGTCATTACTTTTATCACCCGTTGTTTACAGCAGGCAAGAAAAGGCAAATATTTCTAAGTGAAATAAAAACTATTCAAGTGAAACAAAAATGCAGGTTACGGTAAATTAGGCGGAACCGCACAACCAAGGACGTACGCAGGGGGGGGGCGGGGGGGGCGGCCGCCCCCCCCCCCGTTCCCGGGTCGGACAGAAAATTTTGCCAGAAATGGCACTTTTCTGAGGCGAACGTGTGGGCACTTTGAAAAATTTTTGGCGCGCAAGCGCGCAAATCCCCAACCCATTCTTTAATATATATTTTCAGGTGTCAAATTGCATTAGAAAAGTGTCCAACAGTGCCAAAAGCGGCCCGAGCACCATATATAGGCATAAATAGATACCTATATGGTAGACGTTGGCGCCACCGCCAACACCAATACTGCCATGGCGCTGGCGCCTACAAATGGCGCCAGCGCCATGGCTCCATTCCTTTACTATAGGGCCAAATTTTAGGGGGGGGGGGGCGCCGCCCCCCCCCGTTCGCCGGGCTCCGTATACAATCCGCCCCCCCCCGCTCAAAAATCCTGCGTACGTCCCTGGCGTCTACATGCGCACCAGAGTCATGTACAATGCTGCAATGCAATCCAGTGTTGTAAAAAACGGGTAATCTGCTTTTGTGGAATTGCGCTATTAGCAAAATCAGCTATGCGAAATGATAACTGTTGGACAAGACATTGCACGTGGATAAGACACTCCCACTATTCTTTTACAACCGTCAAAAATGCAGTTATGATTTTACAAAATCACGTTTTACGTGTGGAAATATCCTACTAGAGAAGACCACTCAACTACAAATACTTATGCTAGATTAAAAAACATTCACCCAACCGTGCGGTCATCAGCTCCAGAAATAAGATACGGCTTATCTCCCCCGTGATAATAATCCACACAGTTTACTCCTTTTTCGTGCCCTTCCAGAGTGAAGTTAGGCGCGGCGCTGCCGAATTGCCACACCTGCATTTTAAGAATTCCATTTTTAGATTCTAGTTGTTTGTTAGAATGTTGTTTTTTAAAGTATGTTGTTTTTATATAGTTTTTGTGAGTTGAGTTTTAATGTTCAGCTCAGAATATGCGGTTTTTATGGACTGTTTTTATACGGTGCTTTTCTAAACATTGCCGAAGGATATTCGCTCAATTTTGACCATTTACGATTTTTACAGTGTTCTGAAAAATGACCTCAAGAGATATATTTAGATATATTTTTTCAAAAAAAAACTTTTATTTAAACGCGTTGAACCCCCCCTCCCCCCGCATTTTACAAAAAATAAACAATACTCTTACCTAGGCACATACACTAGCGTTGGAAAATAGAACCGACCCAGAATTCAATACCCCCAGAAAATTTTTGTAATTCAATCTCAACCCCGCACCCATTCTACCTTAATAGTCCTGTCCAAACTAGCGCTGGCAAACGTATTATTATCCTTGGGATTGATCGCAATTTGCATCACATAATGGGTATGTCCCTCGAAAACTTGTTTGCAGGCCCACTTATTGTCCCAGTCCCACAATTTGACTGACATATCATCGGATGATGTTAGTAGATATGGCTGCTGGGGGTGCACTGCCAGGGCTCTGCGGGGGGGGGGGGGGTATTGGATGATGAGTTTTGGATGGCGGGTTTAAAAAAAAAAACTGTTTCAACGGGGTTTAAAAAAACGTTGTTCTATAAAAAGTGAAAGCATCAAAACAGATTTTTAAACATCAGCCGAAATGCGAACTTTTTCAGTGGGTATTTTGCAAATTTTGGGGCGTAAGCGCGCTATTTCACACACAAATTGACATTGATTATAAATTTCATTGCTCTTGTGTAGGGATAGCCAAAAAAATTTTTCAAAGGTTTTTTTAAAATGAAAAACGTTTTATTTAAAAAAACCAACCATCGAAACCGTTTAAAAAAACAACCTTGACCACAATTTTCTGTACTAAGCACTAGGTATTTTGCAATTTTTGGTGCGCAAGCGCGCAATTTCACATGTACATTACTATTTGTGGTTGTTTTCATTGGTTTTGCGGCATTTTTAGTGTAAAAGCTTCCATTTGTTTGTGCTATTGTGTCATAATAAGCCACGATGTGCTAGTGTAGTAAGATACACCCAATGTGCCCCCACATACTTGTACAGTGTGAAACACTACTGCCAATGTGTTAGCCTGCTCTTATAACTTTATTTAACCACTTTTCCTTGACCAACTTCACAACAGACGATATACATAATAAGTCAATGTAAAATGGATATTTTTGACAGAAATCACCATTTATAATGCTATCCCATGACTCCACAGCCATTCTATGGCTATATATAACATCACAAAGTACTTTCACCTGTCTTATTTACCTGTTGACTCATGGCCATATCTGGCTTTTGAAAAAACAGTTTTATTTAAAAATAAAACAGTGTTTTTTGGAAAAAAACGGGTTTTTTGTTATCTATATAACCGGGGGTTGGATCGATAACAAATCGATCCTTCGGAGGGATATAGCTGATAAGCTTCTTTTGGGGGGAAGGAATCATTTCTCATTTTTCATTTCTCAAGCCAAAGTGAAATCGCATGACAAACTTAATTTATGATGTGAACTTGCTCAGAGAAAGCAGTCAACAAATAAATACAATAATTTTTTGCCAACCTAAGGTAGTCAGAATGGGCCTCAAACTGGTGCACCCTTTCCAAAGTGTTGTAATTGTACACGCGCACGTGCATATCGTCGGACCCGCAAATGGCCCAATTTTTACGCGCACAAAATCTGACCGAGCGCACGGGCAGCTCGCAAACCTGTAAAACGTACAAAAATGTTAACTTTGACTTGGGATGATATTGGGGAATGTTTGTTCATTGCTTCAAGTTGTAGAGTTCCTTGAATAAAACCCCCTTTTTAGATCACCTGCTCTTACAGAACTGTTCGCTGAAAAATTTTTTGCAACCTACCCAGTCGTTACCAAACGTTTCATTGAATTTATTATCAAAACGCTTTAAAAAGCTTTAAATAGCCGAAGGGCATTCCAACGTCCGAAGGGCATTTGTCTCCATTCAAACAAAAACGTCCCAACGTTTATCCAACATTTACACATGTCACAAACAACAAAACGTCGCCGCACCTCAAACGTTTTCACCAATTGCTGGTTGTCATAATTCCAAATATGCACGTGCCCATTGTATAAACTGGCAATCATCCAAGGCTCACTGGGATGTAAATCGACTGCTTTCACCCTGTCAGATCGGGCCAACAATTTCCGCTTGATATCCAATCTCAAAGGCATTTTGTAGACCCCCTTTTCTTTTCGAATGTCCAAATTTCAGAAAGTTTTTCTTTTTTTCTGAAATTTCGGTATTTTTACACGTGGATAGTGACACTCGTGCACGACGGAAAAATTTCTGCAGTTTTTTTGCCATTCCCGATCATTTTCAACATCCCCCCAAAAAAATCATCCCAACAAATATTCTACAGGCAACTCGATTCGCTGTATCATCAATTACTCACTGCCCGATTATACATGGATATTTTGGCATCATAGCTGCAACCGGAAAAATGTAAATATGACTGGCCTATTGAATTGCCACGCACAAATGACAACTGACCCTTTATGTGAAGTTGTCAGCTGGCCAGAAGTTTCGAAATCTATTAAAAAAAATAAAATAGGCTAAACAAGTTATATATAATCATGTATCCAGACGAAATTTGCGATTCTGAGGGTGAAAATCGGCAAAATGGAGCAAAGATTGGATAAATATTTAGCATATTTGTCCGAACTCAGTCCGATAATTGTGCGTAAAGTGTTTTACATGCGATTATTTAATAATTCGAGCAACAGTGTGATTTGTTAGTGATAAATAGAACTTAAGATTGGGTAATTTATATATGTGTAATTTGTGACCACCAGACAATAGAATCACATGTGCTATTGGGACACATTTTTTTGTACCAATAGGTCATAGCCGTACAAATTCAAAAACACACACAAAAACAATTTTCACTCTAAAAAAGTGAAATGTCTGCCCCTTATGTGACAGTAACAAGGAAAGAAAAGTTTTCAGCTGCACATAGATTGCATAGGTGAGAAAAAGCTTTTTTACATTCCAATCAATATTTACTACCTTTTTCCCCAAAATGGCCCCCTCTTAAAATACCCCCTCAAAATGGCAACAATAAACACCTCCTCGAAATAGCCCCCTCGCTCCCCCCCTCAAAATTGACACTCTGAAAAAATTACCCCCCTGGGGGTATTTCGCGTAAATACGGTAATTACATTCTTTCAGCCTGCAGCTTAGTGATGTGGAAAATGTGCAACTTTATGGAAAATGTAACAATGTGAATGGTCATGGGCACAATTATACAGGTTTTTGTGTTGTTGTCTTTTTAGTGTTGCAGTTTGTCACTTGATTTGGTGAAAAATTTCAAAAATTTCTAGTTGAGGTGAGCTGCAGAGGACCAGTGGATCAAAAAACTGGAATGGTTATAAATCTGTCAGATTTGAAGAGGGTAATCAAGGTTAGCAGCTACTTTTTATTCATGTCAAAATCTTTACAACAGGTACATTTCCAGTATATTTATATCATTTGTGTGATTTACTTATCATTGTATGGTATTTATCTCTAAAGGAAACCCGCTTTACAGACAGTAATTGAGCCCCTGGATCATGCAAATTTGGACAAAGATATAGAGTTCTTTAAGCATAATGTTAGGTAAGTTCATGTGTGTGTCTGTGGCAAACAATTAAGGCATACTATGACATGGGTGAAATGGAATGGAATTTGCATGCATTTGAAGTAATTTAAACATGTGTTCCCTATGTGGTACTTATATAAAGTGTTTTGGTCTCTGTAACAACTAATATGCTTTTTTGTAACTGAGAGCAATCATTTTGCACTTTCATGGGGGATATCTATCTATCATCCTGAGCCATTACCAGATGCTGTAAAATGCTCTGTAAAATGTCAAATGGCATGCAAATTGTCAAAAGTCAGGGCATTTTACAGGGTCTGGGTGTGGCCCCTGTTTCTGATACCTGAACTCCAGTTCAATATGTAAGGAGTAGGTTAAACAACACAAATAGTCCCTTAGAAACAAGGAAAAATCTCAAGGACACATAAGCATGACATCCATTAATGATGTCACTGTATTATTTCATCAAATTAAAAAACCTCATTTCAGCACAACAGAAAATGTTGCCGTTTACATTTTTGATCAAGTTCAGAAACTGTTGGAGCCAAAATCACTATTGCATTCTGTTACAGTCCATGAAACTGATAATCAGTATTTCACAATATACAGTGATACCTCAGGGAACTGATTAGTCAGTGATTTCTTCAGTGATAGTCAGTTCAAAAATTACTATAATACAGGTTGAAATACCTAACCATTTATGCATGTCTAGGAAAAAAGCTGATGATACAAACTGAAAACTTTTTGAGAGGTTTTGAATAATGATGTCATTTTATGATAGTTTCAGAATTACTCGTTTCTTATGGGCAAGTGTATATTAATAAGGAATTTTGAAAATGAAATGACATTATGAAATGTTATTATCAAAACATATCACGATGAGCTTGTGCATGAACTTTATCTCATGTATTTACGTGTGCAAAACTACAAAAAACTGTTAGTGTGCCGTTCGGAATCGTTGGAACATGAACGTAGAATATTATGATGAAGCAGGAAACAAGCTGCCTAATCTTTTAAGATGCCACGACGTTTTGTCACAGCGATTTTTTGCGCAACAAGATTTGCGCATGAAAATGCATTGTAAACATTCTACAAAATTACCTAGTTACTTACGCATTTACAAAAATTGTTTTTTTTTGTGTGCTTCTTACTCACTGTCAGTAAAAAATTTTCATGTACTGTAAATACTCGAATAATCCCCCACTTGAATAATTCCCCACTTGAATAATTCCCTACTTGAATAATCCCCCCACTGATGTAATGAAGATTATGCACTATATCTCCACCTATACAATTTCGAGAGAACTGCACGCTAAGGATGCTTCAATGCAAAAGATAGGAGGCACAATCACAGGCCTCGTGTGTGTTTTTGCACACAATGCAGTCACTATTTATTAGTACAAATGCCCTTTACAAACACGATCCACAATCTTGACAAACAGGGTTAGTAGATGGCAAAGTTGCTTCCCAAGAATGCAATTGCACATGTATAGGGGGTTGACTTGAGTTTTTAGGGGCTGAGTTTACAATTCAGGGTTGAGTTGATGGGTGTTGATAAATTAGGGTTGAGTTGACAGAAGTTTAAAGATAAGGGGCTGTTGACACAAGTTTAAACATTAGAGGTTGAGTTTATGGGAGTTGAGTTGATGGGTGTTTGCCAAATTAGGGGCTGAGTTTATGGGAGTTAACAATAACATTACCATAATCCTTAAGTGAGGCCCCCGGGGCTAAAAAATATAAATTGTGATATAATGCATTTGTGGGTTACTGATTACAATGATTTGAAATATGCACTCCATTCTGACAGTACATTACGATAACCCTGAAATTGAACCCAAAATGGGGCCAAAATTTTCAAATTGTGAAATGATGCATTGTGGGTTTCTAATTGCACTGATTTGATATATAATGCACTCCATTTTGACACTACATTACCATAACCCTGAAAATGAACCACTGGGGCCAAAAACTTTCAATTTGTGAAATGATGCATTTTTGGGTTTCTGGTTGCACTGATTTCAAATTTAGGTTTCTGATTGCACTGATTTGATATATGCACTCCATTGACACTACATTACCATAACCCGAAAAATGAACCCATGGGGCCAAATACTTTCAATTTGAGAAATGATGCATTTTCAGGTTTCTGATTGCACTCATTTGAAATATGCACTTCATTTTGACACTACATTACCATAACCCTGAAAATGAACCACTGGGGCCAAAAAATTTCAATTTGTGAAATGATGCATTTTTGGGTTTCTGATTGCACTGATTTCAAATTTGGGTTTCTGATTGCACTGATTTGATATATGCACTCCATTTTGACACTACATTACCATAACCCTAAAAATGAACCCATGGGGCCAAATACTTTCAATTTGAGAAATGATGCATTTTCGGGTTTCTGATAGCACTCATTTGAAATATGCACTTCATTTTGACACTACATTACCATAACCCTAAAAATGAACCCCCTGGGCCAAAAACTTTCAAACCATAAAATGATGGATTTGTGGGTTTCAGAGTGTAGCTATTTCAAATATGCCCAGGGCTTAAAAAATTAGAAATTGTGAAATGATTTGATGTGGGTTTCTAATTGCACTGATTTGAAATATGCAATCCATTTTGACACTACATAACCCTGAAAACTACATAACCATAACCCTGAAAATGAACCTCTGGAGCCAAAAACTTTCAATTTGTGAAATCATTCATTTTCAGGTTTCTGATTGCACTCATTTGAAATATGCACTTCATTTTGACACTACATTACCATAACCATAAAAATGAACCCCCTAAGCCAAAAACTTTCAAATCATAAAATGATGCATTTGTGGGTTTCTGATTGTAGCGATTTCAAATATGCACTCCATTTTGACACTACATTACTAAAACTCTGAAATTGAACCCCTAGACCCAAAAATTTCTAATTGTAAAATGATGCATTTTGCAGGTTTCTTATTGCACTGATTTGAAATGACTCAATTTCAACTCTACATTACTGTAAGCCTTAAATTGAACCCATGGGGCTAATAAATTAGAAATTGTGAAATGATGCATTTGTGGCTTTTTGATTGCCTTGATTTGAAATATGCACTTCATTTTGACACTACATTACCACAACGCTGGAAATGAACCCCCAGGGCCAAAAATTTTCAAATCATAAAATGATGTGTTTGTGGGTTTCTGATTGTAGCGATTTCAAATATGCACTCCATTTTGACACCACATTACTAAAACCCTGATAATGAACCCCTGGGCACAAAAACTTTCAATTTGTGAAATGATGCGTTTGTGGGTTTTTTATTGCAGTGATTTGAGATGTGCACTCCATTTCTACTCTACATTACCATAACCTTTTAAGTCTAACCCTTGGGGCTAAAAAATTGAAAATTGTGAATTGATGCATTTGTGGATTGATGATAGTGATTTTTTGAAATATTCATACCATTTTCACACTACATTACCATAAACCTGAAAATGAGTTTACGGGAGTTTCCAAATTAGGGGCTGAGTTTATGGGAGTTTCCAAATTAGGGGCTGATTTTAAGGGAGTTTCCAAATTAGGGGCTGAGTTTATGGGAGTTTCTAAATTAGGGGCTGAGTTTATTGGAGTATCCAAATTAGGGCTGAGTTTACAGCAGTTTCCAAATTATGGGTTGAGTTTACAGGAGTTTCCAAAATTGGGGGCTGAGTTTATGGGAGTTTTCAAATTAGAGGCTGAGTTTATGGGAGCTTACAAATAAGTGGCTGAGTTTATGGGAGTTTGCAAGTTAGGGGCTGAGTTTACGAGAGTTTGCAAATTAGGGGCTGAGTTTATAGGAGTTTCCAAATTAGGGGCTGAGTTTACAGGAGTTTCCAAACTAGGGGCTGTGTTTACAGGATTTAGAGGGGGTCCCCATGGGGTGCCATTTTTGGGGGGTCTCCAGGGGGTGCCATTTTCTGGAGGTACATATGGGGATGCCATTTCAAGGGGGTCCACATAGGGTGCCATTTTTTGGGTGGTCCCCAGGGGTGCCATTTTTTGGTGGTCCTCAGGGGTGTGCTATATTTTTTTTTGCAGGGGGGTCCTAAGGGGGTGCCATTTTGGGGTGGTCCCCAGGGGGTGCCATTTTTGGAGAGTCCCCAGGGGGAGCCAACTTTGGGTGGGTCCCCAGGGGGTGCCATTTTTGTGGGGGTTCCTAGGGGGTGCCATGTTTGGGGGGTCCACAGGGGGTGCTATTTTGGGGGGTCCCAAGGGGGTGCCATTTTTGGGGGGTCCCTAAGGGGTGCCATTTTTCGGTGGTCCTCAGGGGGTGCCATATTTGTGGGGCCCTAGGGGGTCTCATTTTTGGGCGGTTCCCAGGGGGTGCCACTTTTGGGGGGTTCCCTGGGGGGTGCCATTTGGAGGGGGGTCCCCATTGGGGTGTCAGTTTTTGCAAGCCTCTGAGTAGTGGGTACCTATAGCAGGATTCTCTCCAACCTTCAGTTGGGTTTTGTGGTTCTCTACATTTAATACCACAAGGATTTACAAACACAAAAAGAACAGCAAAGCACAAATGTAACCAATTGAAGATTACAACAAAGTTTGACACCTTGCAAAAACCACACTATCATATCACAAAACCTATACCACACAGAATGCACACTGCACACCATCATACCAAATCGCAAACTGTCCACATTTTACTACTGAGTTTCATGCCCAACCATTTTACAGTTAACAGTTTTACATTTTACCAACCAAGTTTACAAAAATCCATTCCAAAACATTGCATCTTTGGTATTGGTCTTGTTATTGTTGGTACATTACATACTGCATTTCAAAACACATGCCTAGCATGTGGGCAAACTTAACTAAAGTATCATATTTTCTCCAATGGTATTAATTGTAGAGAACCACAAAACCCGACCGAAGGTCGGAGAGAATCCTGCTAGTTTTAAAAACAACCGCTTAAGTCAAGCTAAGCAAAAGTGCTGTGCTCGGTTTGATTCAACAAATGCAAATGCAACACATCCGGTGCAATGGAATGCGCATTAATTCCAATGGAGACAGGACATAAACACATGCGTATGTAGTGTGATAGACACACGCTTCAAAGGGGGGTGCACTGATACGCACACGTGCCCGTTACGCACATATGCCCGTTTTTTCACTTGACACTTTTTTAAGTGATTTTCAGATATGAGTGAAATGAAAAACGCTGCGCAATGACATTAGTCAACTTTTTTCACTTCACTCATATCTGAAAATCACTTGAAAATGTGTCAAGTGAAAAACAGTGAAAAATGGCTATTTTTCACTGTTTTTTACACTTGACACATTTTCAAGTGATTTTCAGATATGAGTGAAGTGAAAAAAGTTCACTAAAGTCATTGCGCAACTTTTTTTCACTTTACTCATATCTGAAAATCACTTGAAAAAGTGTCAAGTGAAAAAAACGGGCATATGTGCGTATCGGGCACGTGTGCGTATCAGGCCTGCCCCCTTCAAAATTATGATGAAATGATAATTCCGCCACCCCCTTGAATAGTTCCCCCTCAAAAATGTCTCACGAAATACCTAATAGTTCCACGGGGGAATTATTCTACTAAATACAGTAGGTGATTCCGTTTTCATAGCAAATTCACGCAATTCCAGAGTGAATAATTAATGAAACTGAAAACATTAAAATTCCCAATCAATTCACTTGATACACGCAAGATGCAAACCTGCTCATGTGGGATTAAGAACTTGTTTCCCCAGCTTTTTAAGAGGATTAAATACACTCAATTTTTGTGATTGCACGTTTTCCTTGCATAGTTATCACATACTGGACAGCAATTAATTAGTGGTGGAAATTAACTATAACGCGCCATGGAATTTTCATTTTTTCTTTGGTTATGGGTATAAATTTTTGGAAGTTTGGTTTTCATTTTTTTTTTGTAGAATGACAGGTGAAATTTGAAGTAAATTGTTATTTCCTATGTTAAATTTTACAGATTACCTATGTTGCATTATGTTGTTTGACAGATCTCAAATGAAAATACTGGATATTTGAAACCTTCTCACGAAAATTACACTCACATTTTTACACCCTTAAATGCTCCAAGAATAAATGTTTATCTATTGTCAGAAACCTCAAAATGTCACTCGCACTGTTAACCAAAATAGCCACCCGAAAATCTCATTATCAGTAATGGAAAAGCGCCGAACGCCAGAAAAAATGGCGCCAGTCGCCAAAACCCCCTTCATGTCGCCATTCGTTACACGTTTGAAATTCGCCACGCCATTACGATATTCAGAAAAATGGCGCCAGAAAACACGGTTCATGGAAATGGCGCCAGAAAACAAGGTTCATGGAAATGGCACCATTAAATAACAACAACCAAACAAGCGGTGCTAAACGCTAGTGTAGCTTTTGTCATGGCACCACAACGGAATAATTATTTTAAAAGCAAATAAAATTCCAATAATGGCTCCAGGGGCCACTCCCTTCCACCCAAGACACTGTAAATTTTCGAATGTTGTGAAAAGTATCAAAAGTCATTTATAATGGCCTCTAAAATATCAAACGATCGGTCAATATTTTTTGCACATTTTACAGGACATTTTACATAAATTTTGATACTTTGCATGCCATTTGACATTTTACAGTGTCCGGGAGTGGCGCCAGGCCCCGCGTGTAGATTACGTATCTCCGGGCGCCACAGAAGAATGGCGCCAGCGCCATGGTATATATTCCATCAGTATACAAAGTATAGGCAGGTCTACACAACCGCAAGTCTTCACTCAAACCGTTTTCATGCATCCGCATGAACATTTACTCGTTAGAAAGACCTGGGAAGTGATATCAAGTGCGTACTGAAATGCGGCCCAATGACATTGACACACTTTCGTCGAATAAGTGACCTTGCATTTTTCTGTACCTACCTAGATGCGCGTTTGTGTTTCATATTTTATATATGGCACCGGTACTTTTCATGTGGATGAAGATGCATTGAAAGATACATAGGTTAGGTATTTACCTATGTACGTCATATTTATCTGTGTACATTTACCTAAATACATATTTACGTTATGTACGTGAATGCTGGAGTTTCAGAGGCCAAGTGCAAAATTGTGTGCCGAAAATAGGCAAAAAGAAATCGTTCTCCCACAGTGGTGATTAGTGTAATATCCTATTGTAATTTTTAGTAACTTCAGTGGAATTTGTGCGGCCTATATTTCATTGTGCCAGGTGCATGTGACATCTTCATTAGGATGTGTGACTAAAGTTTTGAACTGTACTGTAGTTGTGAAATTGCACACCATTGTACACATCCGCTTTTTCCCAACTATTGTGGGTAGATTTGTAATTTAATAGTGTTAATGAATAATCAAAAATATAATTAATTTGCAGTTGTTATAAAGTTATAATTACTTTTTGTATTGAAATCGGTGCCGGGCAGCATGATGTCTCTGTGGCTGGTGGCCGCCATGTTGGGCATGATTATGCCCATTGAGATTACCGCCGGTTAGTATTGTTTTTGTAGTTTTATAGTTTTTCATTTATTGCAGTCGTAAAGTTAAATATTTCTGCATGCTGAACCGTGAATACCTAATATAAATATAGCAGGCCTCGTGCAATTTGTGTGAGAGAAATGTCATAGTTTAGTAGTTGATTGAATTTACTACAAGTCTAAGTTCAATCAACCATTACAATAGCATAAAAACGGCACTCGCAGAGTTGATCTTTTGAACAATTGTTGTTTTTCTTTTGGGGTGATATTCAAGGTTGGACATTTTGTTTCCATAAACTTTCACAAATAGGAGTACATACAGTATCCACCGGATATATTTACACATAAATAATATGTACTTACCTATATTTCTTCTAGTTCTCTTCATTTTTTTGTCAGCTTTTACCCCCATCATTTATTTTTGGTGTTCTTCCGTCCACAGCTAGGTAGCATCCCAAAAATGGGTGGTTCTCAAGAATTATAAGTACGGTAATTAAATGTTAAAATAAATACGGTAGCTGTCACCCCCAAACCCCCCTCAAATACCCCCCCCCCCCCGCAGTATTCACGTGCTCCCCCCACGAAACGGCCGCATTCGTACGAGTTTCCCGCGCCCGTTTAACCGGCACCCCCGTGGTGGTCACATCGGGGGGTGACGACTTAAATTGCGCGCAATATTGCAAAAATAATGTGGAGCCAACGACTGGGGCCCAAAGGGCCTGCGCGAGTTTCAACTTTGACGGGAGGGAAACGTGCTATTTTTTCGATAACGCGGCCACCCCCGCTGGAAGTGGGGTGCTAGCGCCCAATCCCAGCGCTAATAATTTTTATTACGAGAAGATGTGTTTGCCTGGTTTGTTGGGGGGGGGGGGTTAGAATTCATTTAACTGTCTTGGGTTTTAGTATTAATAGGTATGTATTTTTTTGGTAATTATCGTTATCATGGATAGGTAGAGAAGCTTGTGACAGTGACTTGCTATCTTCATAAGTTCATAACATATTTACCTAATAGGTGATTTACCTAACAACAGATTTGTATGGCACAGATAAAACTGAGAGATAGTACTGAGAGACGCTCAGCATTTCAAGGGTTAATTCCGCAAGTGACAAAAGTAGTGATATAAAAGCACAATTTCCCATAAAAATGGAATTAGGTTTTCGTAGCCCGACAAAAAACTATATTAGCCAACCAAACCCGACATTCTATCAACGATCCCTAAAACGTCACCCCCAATAAACAGGCGTCTCATCTCACCAGGCGTGCGCATTCCGATCGTATTCATTCGAAAGAATGCGCAGCGCAATGTTGGAAGGTTTCGTGAGGAAATCCGTTCAAGTTCAAACCAGGTGCCACTCCCAGACCCTGTAAAATGTCCTGCACAATGTCAAATGTTGTGCAAAGTGTCAAAAGTCATGTAAAATGCCCTGGAAAATGGGCATTTTACTCGACTTTTGACAATTTGCACGACATTTGGCATTTTACAGGGCATTTTACAGGGTCTGGGAGTGTCCCCAGGGAAGAGTGCCTGGCCGCATGTTTGAAGGAAGAAAATTTCGTCTGCAGAAGCGTCAACTATAATTATAATAATTATTTTTGCGAACTGAGCTCGGAAGATCGAAGGACGAAACCGAATTATATGAGATTAACAACAAGTGAACCGGTGGATTACTTCGATAATAATTGTCTCACGAGTTGGTTTTATTATATTAGTTATATTTATTTAGTTAGTGATGGAAAAACACCGGAGCACCGCATTTTTCAGAATGGCACCGGTACCGGTGCGGTGCCATATTTTCCAGTGCTCTCTCCATCATTAGGTGTGGTTCAGGGCTGAATAATGCGCTCTTTCAAGTGACAAAATTCAGACCTCTATTTGTTGATGGAAACGCGCCACGGCACTGGCGCTATTTGCCATTTGCGACTGGCGTCATTTTTGTCGTCATTTTTTCATGACCTTTTTCTACAAGCGACAATTTGAGCGGGTACACAATCAACCCTCAAATAACCCCCATCCACACAGGACAAAATCGCTGCGGACAATTGGGAGGCAATTTAGTCTTCGTAAAAACGTCGACATTTGAAATCCACCATTACGATCACACATCCACAGTGGAATCACAACAATCGTCTTGCCTTCAAAAGTGCCTGGATTCACTGAATACTTTTTGTAGATCCGTGGAATTTGCACCCGATCAGAGCAAGTGCATCATTTCTGATGAGGACACGTTTTCTAGGGCCGACCAACAGGGAAAGCCGGATAATTATTGTGAGTTTTGGTGGGAGTGGAAATTTTGGGGGGTATTTCGAGAGGGGGGGGCTTTTTCGAGGGTTTTTTTATTTCGCCAGAAATTTTCGTAAATATCGTAGTATAGAATGGGCTTTACATACCGAAAACTGGTAATAAATGTCACCAAACGGGACGTATTCGTACATCAAACGTAGATAGCTGTAGAAACTACTCTATGTATAGCTGCAATGAGAGACCCCAATAAATACATCATGTACATTGTATACATGATGTACCTCATTCGGGGGTAAGACGGGGGTATTTCGAGGGGGAGGAATTTTTTCCTCAGCTTGAAAATACCTGGCGGTATTTCGAGGGGGGGGGTTCAAGGAGGGGTATTTCGAGGGGGGTTTATTAAAGAGGGGTATTTCGAGGAAATACGGTATTTTTAATTTAATACTTAAATAAAATAGATGTAGAAGAAATAAAGTGAAGGCAAGAAGCTTACAAACTTGCTGCCTTCTTGTCACATTCCACAACACCATAAAACCGACCCCAATTACCATGCTCACTCCCCACCTATCACTTTACATGCCACTTTACACGCCACTTTCAACATTGACACTTAAAAGTGCCCCCCACTTTAAAGTACGCAAGGACTACTACGAGCCGGTGTGCGTAGCTGCAGATCTGACATCGTCCACTTGTCGTCAGCAGGCAGCCTTTGAAAGATATATTGGACAGAGTATAGATGGGCAACCTATCGCCAGCGCTAAGGGCGTCACCGTGGCTGATTGTATATCGCTGTGTTTTCAGGTGGGGGGGGGGGGGTTATTTGAGGTGGTGTTTGGAGTTTGGTTTTGATTGGGGTGTAAGGTTTGATGTTTGGATGGTTGCACTGTAACATGATCTGTAAAATGTCAAATGTCATGCAAAGTGTCAAAAGTCATGTAAAATGCCCTGGAAAATGTCAAATGACCGGTAAAGAAACAAAATAAAATTTGACCCGTGCATGCGCGGAACAAGTTTACAAATTACCAGAAAAAGTATAAATAGGAAATTTGAAAAATTATTTTTTTATTTGATTTTTCTTTCTGAAAATTCCCATTTCTCAGAACCTCGACTGCAAATCGATGAATTACGACCGCACCTCGCTCACTTGTTACATCTACAAAGTTGGCAAATCTGAGGGATACCTGAAACAGAATCCAAGCAATGATTTTTACGAGTTCAATTGTGAAAGTCAATTTGGTGGTTAGTTTGGAGAGCAAAAAAACTTGAAAAATTGCTAAAAAATGTGGTGATTTATATGTTAAATCTTGAATGGCTCAGATATGTAAACACTTGTTTTACAATAAAATTAAAGAATTTTTTGTGCAGGACTTCAGAAAATACATCTATAGTCTAGAAATGCACCAGGTGCCATTTTGTGTTTACCTGAACACTTTACAGAGAGTTGAGTATTTTACTTGTCACTTGACAGGTTGCGGGATTAACCAAAGGGGCCAATTACGCATGTAGAAAAGTAGAAAGTGATGAACCTAATCGCGCTGCACACACTAGTTTACTGCGAGTAAAATGAAAATTTAGTAAACTCATCGATTAAAAATTTGTATGGCATTTGAGTTTGCTGAAATTATTTTTTCGTCAACTACAGTTGACGGAGAGTTGAAATAAGTATTCACAGTAAACTCAAATGCATTCGAGGCTGATTGATGAGTTGACTAAATTTTTGCAATTTTATTCTAGTATTTACGTGCAGCGAGAATTAGAAACGTTATACCCGGTAAGTTAAAAAACAATTGAACTAAATATAAGTGACAAGTAAAGTTTCCATCAAAGTACTTGTAAAGTTTACTTGTCACTTGACTTCCAAAGTTTCAAAGGTCACTGAAAGCTTCCAAGAAAAATATTTGGACTACTTTTTGCATTGTTTATAATTTACGCAAGTTTACAATTTACACAATACCATATTGGCAACAGGTTCTCTAATAAAATTAATCAATTTTTCACCAAACTAATTCTCACCTAGATAGATCAGGGGCCAGTTCCGCAAAATGAGAAGTGAGAAGTGAAATGGCAAAGGCGAAGTAAAAGCGCAAAGGCGAAGTGAAACGGCAAGTGAATTGGCAAAAGCGAAGTAAAAAATAAAAAGTATTTTTTTTCGCTTTCGCCATTTCACTTGCCAATTCACTTGCCATTTCACTTCGCCTTCGCGCTTTTACTTCGCTTTTGCCATTTCACTTCTCACTTCTCATTTTGCGGAACTGGCACCAGAACTCTATTTTTTATCACCCAACATACACTTAATTACTTGCTTTTTATCACTCACAAACCTCCAACAACTAAAAAAACGACAACTAAAAATCCTATCCACCAACAACCAAAAAAAATAAAAATCTAAAAATCCTCAAAACTCAAATAATCCCCCCAGGCATGGCGATGTGCACCAACGAGGGCATCCGTTTCATAGTAAACACGAAACAGCCCTACACCGGGGCAATTTACGCAGCCGAGAGATTCAGCACTTGTTCCCAAGTTGTGACGAATGCGAAACAAATACAAATGACTTTCCCACCTCCGACCACCAGTACTGACTGCGGGACTACTTTAAAAGTGGGTGAAAGGTTTTGAGATGGGGTCCAGGGGGGTGAGACTTTTTGGGGGTGCTAGTATTTACTTTGGCAATAAATACTGAGGGAAGTTTTGGTGATAAGAAAAGTGTCATGAAAAGTTGTAGTGACTGAAGAAGTGATGCAAAAGGTGGAGATGGATAGAGAAGTGACACAAAAAAGTTGTAAGGGATGGAATAACGGATGAGTAATGCTATGTGTAGTAGTTGAGGGAGAGCTTACAAAGTGGCAAGAACTTAAAAAGAAAGTTACTCATCACTCACAAACAACGAATTTGTCACTTTTCATTCAGTCACAACATTCCGGTCATACTTTTCCGAACACATTTTTGTCACTTAACAAAGTTGAGACTTCACGCCAGCTGGCTGTTTCATACAATTACTCGACATATGAATCAGAAAAACACCCCCAAACTACAGGATGGAAAACTAGAAGCCCTAGTAGTAATTTCTCTGGATGGAGTTATGCCACATCAAGTCACAACAGAATGGGACAGATTCTACAGAATTATTTGTGATACAACGATGCCAGGCATGGATTCAACTGGTACAATGGAAGGCACTGTCATGGTTACAACCATTTATGATGCTGGGTTGGTTTGGGGTGCTGGGGGTGGATTTTTTGCAAGCTGGTACATAAACACCTTCCCGGTCACGTCCGGCAGCCATTTTTTGATTTTACTTCTTACATTCTATCCCCAGTTCTAGGGCGCCCCAAAGGCTGAGACTTGGGGGTAATATTGGCACAACCCCCCTCTACTTCGCATGAATTGGGGGGGTCGCGGCGACCCCTCTCAGGGTGGGTCGCCCTAAGTGCAAAGTTTTTTTTTGTGGCTTTTTTGGTGTCCCACAGCAGGTCCGGCACCCTCTGATTTCTGAGCTGTAGGAGGGATCTATATCTAAAATTTTGGGGATGTGTTACCAACACCACTCCCCTACTATTCACTATTCAAAAATGTGAGATTAATGTGAAAAATTTCACAAAAATTCACTTATTCTCTAAAAAACACCACTCCCCAATAGATGGATGACAAAAAATTCACTTTTTGTAACTTTTTTATTAGACACTTGAAGAGCTGGTTTACAATACTTTAAAGGGAACAGTTTGATGTTTAAAGTTATGTAAAGAACCATACCTCTAAAATGCCTGCATTGCAAAATTTACTTAGGGTGAATTTTATGACATCATAATGACATCATTGCAGGAACAAAAATTTACAAAATTTACACTTTAGAATGGAGAAAGTCAAAATTTACACAAAAATGTGGATTAATTCAGTTGAGGTTTACGTCTATTTGGATAGGTGAATGTAATGGTTGAATTTTCAAAATGAGAAAATTTCGACACAATTTCAAAACGAAAAGGTTGAATTTTGATGCAATCCAAAATCACAGCATTTTGCAAGTATAAATCCAGCACATACAAGTTCCCAAGTTTCAAGCACGGACACTAGAAAAGTCAATCTTATCAAAAAGTAACAAAAATCCCTAAAAATCAAATTACCCCATAACCAAACACCCCCCTGGCACCCCCACAGAGAAGCAGCTGCCAAAATGCTGCCATCAGCCACCCCCGCGCCAGTGGTCGTCAACCTAATGTTCCTTTCCCCCGACACTACCCAGGTGCCACTCACAGACCCTGTAAAATGCCCTGTAAATTGGCAAATGTCAAGCAAAATGTCAAAAGTCATGTAAAATGCACTGGAAAATGTCAAATTAGCCCGGACTTGTTTACCGGTCGTTTGACATTTTCCAGTACATTTTACACGACTTTTGAAAGTTTTCATAGCATTTGACATCTTACAAGGCATTTTACAGCGTCTGGGAGTGCCCCAGGAAGACACTGTGGTGCAGCAGACATCCATTGGGGATAAAGTCTTATTGGCTGTTAAGAGTGAACAAGCAGGGCCCAATAATTTGATGCTCGTTGATTGTACGGCTATGAGGGTCGGCGGCAGCGGGGATTCTGTTCCTTTTAAGGTGAGGGGGTGCCCATTTTTGGGGGGTCCGTTTTGGTTAAGGAAGAGATAGAACGTGATGAGATTTGTTTACATATTTGAAATAATTCTTGGTTTGAAAAGTGCTCGATAACTATCTTCCCTAGGTATTTCACCAATAAACATGTCAAAGTTCGATACTCGATGCCATCAAAATTTTTTGACGATTCAATACAAAACCCCCACCGATACCCCCCGCCCACCCAACCCCCCAGGTGATCGAACAAGGCTGCCCCCGGTACCCGGCTCTGGTGGGGCCGGTGCACCGAGACTTTGAAAAGCGCCGCCTCACGGCCGAGATGCGCGCGTTCCGACTGGACGGGTCGTTCGACATCGAGATGATGTGCAGCGTGATGGTGTGCGCCGCGCCCGCCGGATGCCCCCCTGTGGGTTGGGGGGGGGGGGTGGTTGGCCCTACAGATAGGGTGGTGAAATTTACTGGACCGTACCGTACCGCAGTTTCGAAAATTTACCGTACCGTTTGCCACCCTACCTACACACACTAGTGGACAATGGCATCAAATGTCAACTGGTTCCGATCCTACCCATATTAGCGTCCTATACACTTGTCGACATGTGTGTCAACTGGTCTGTGTCAACACTGTCAACTCGATTTCGGCTTCACGTGTCACAGAGCGATCTTCCAATGCACTTGATACAGTATATATTTTTCAGTATTGCAGCATGTGCATTCAGCGATAGCACGTGAAGCCGAAATCTGTGTTGACACAGACTAGTTGACTTGACACACAAGCGTCAACTAGCGTGCGTGCCGGCAATGTTTAGTGACAGGTTTTTTTCCCACTAAATCATCATGCTTGCATCATCGGGGAAATTAAACCTCATCCCAGGGGAAATAGTCAAGTGACATGAAAAGTGGTTAAGTGCCAGTGCAAGTTTAAACTTTTAACTGACAAACGAACGATGTTCTTTTTATAGCCGAATACTTGTCACTTACAACATAAACTGTCATGTGGCTCATCACTCATATCTTTACAATATTTCACCGAAAATAATATGTAGAACGGCATACTATTAGAACGGCAACTAATTTATTGGAAATTGATCGAAAAGTTAATGAATAAATAATGTTTGAATGAAAAATGTGCGAAAAAAATTTCAGGAAAAAATAGAACGGCGCCCTTCTATCAAAAGAAATACGGTATTTACATGTATTTTACCACTTTCAAGTTGTATTCACTTACCATTTTCATGCAATTGTCGTCTTATAATACAAAATTCGCACCAAAATCTAATGTCTAAAATCCACCCAAATAACCCCCCCCTCAAAAAAATACAGAGCAACTGCATGGACTCCGGAAACGGAGAAGTTTTCCAATCCTACGGACGAAAAAAGCGAGCTATCCACCCCACAATTTCAACTGACAACAATATGATCGAAGAAACTATTACCGCTGTGATTAGAGTATTGGCTGATGGTGAAAGTGCGGCCGATGTGGACGGATTTTATCACAGAAATGGTGCGTTTTTTTGGGGTGGGGGGGGGGGGGTTGAATTAGAGGTATAAAAATGTGATTTGATAAACGATCATATTCAGTGATAAAAAATGTAGTGTAAAGTTGTTTATGAAAGAGAGACTAGGTGAATGAACGTATGGGTAATTTTTGTCAGCGGTAAAATTAGGAGTAAATCATGCAACATGAAAGTACACGTTAATGAGAAGTAAAAATAGGCAGAAATCGTTTCAGGGGCATCGATTTAACCGAAAATTACATTTAAAGTGAACAATCCACCGTAAAACCGAGATTTCGCCAAAAAACATCAACCAAAATTCAAATTCATTTTCGAAGAAAAAAACGCTTAAATTCAAACCTATTTCCACAAGTTATGTCATATTCACATACTCTCATAAACACATTAAAACCCATCATAACCGACAAAACCCATTATTTCAATACAATCGCCGCACCCCCCCCCCATTTCACAGATTCCCTCCCAGTGGCACCCCCGACAGGTTCCATGGACCCCCTTTCAGCGAACGACACGGAAATGTCCGACATGTCAGTGTGTCTGAATACGGGCACATTTATAGGGATTGTCGCCGGCGCCAGCGCCCTTTGCATAGTATTTTCACTGGCGATTATAGCCGTGATTTGCAGGGGTACAGATGATTCGGTTGATAAGAGAAAGGGGTGGTGAGGGGTGACGTTTTTTTGAGGGGGTCCAGTTTATGATTCGAGGTTTAAGAGTGAATTTGGCATTGAAAATGGGTGATTTTGAGAAAATGTAATTGAATACAATCTGAGAAAAATCTCACTGAAAAAAAAACGCCGAGAAAATATGAAAAAATATAAATGAGATATTTTTATATTTTCTACTGATAAATAAAATATACGTAATTAAATATCTCCCGCTATCAAATTTAATTAAAAAAACCCTGGGGAAAATATAAAAAAATACAAGATGTTTTGGATGATTTTCTGATATTTAAAACTAAAAATCAACTAAAATTTTTCAATGCTAAGTGAATCATACGATCTAAATATTCATGTTCGTATGTCACGTTGAGTTATGTAAATATTTACATGAACTGCACGAGGCCCACACACGCGCTAGTTTTACGGCAGAAATTTCGGAAATAAATAAGATTTAGACGCATTTGAGTTCACCGGAATGAGTAGCCGTCAACTACTGTTTATGGAGATCGAAAGTGTACCAGTTTCCAAAATTTTGGCTGCAGACTGGCGCGGCCACAATCATCCGCCATCAATACCGAATCCTGTCAATTGACTACGAAATACTTCTGATGACAGTAAAATGGAAAGTGCCTAGGTAATTGAACATTTTTTTAGAAAAAACCCTAGAACAGACAGAGTCCACACTTTTCAGTCATTGTTAACGACGTTCCAAGTCACTTGACAAGGTTTGAGCCTGGAGATGATTCCACAACACGTCAATCACAAGAAAAGTGACAAACAGCCACGACTTATTTATAAATGAACAACATCAAGTTAACACGTCACTTGACTTGACACTTAACTCGACTTGTCACTTTCCTTGTCATTTGACTACTAAGGAATTGCCACCAGGCAACTCCGTGTATCCATTTTCGTTTAACCTTGTAAAAAATACTTGGTAGTCTTATTGTTAAATACACAGGATGCGTTAAACTTTCCTTAAAATTAGTCAGTTTTTCGCATCCTCGCCTAGATTAGGTGAACTTTTTTTTACTAAACGTAAATACGATTCAGCTGATAAATAGTTATCCTATCGTAAATATCATTCACTTAATACATTTGTGTTCGGAAAGTCTGTGGCCAGTACATAAATATTTGTAATCTGACTTGATCCGTCATATTTATTCTATATTCCTTCAGTAAAATATTACCTATTTAAACCCTAAAAATATATATATATATATTGAAGAGAAAGTACAGTAAAGACACCATATTGGCTCGATTAACCCACCCTCATACATGTGTAAAATTATGAACAACGGAAAATCACAAGTATTTATTACGGTTGGGTGGAAAAAGGGTCGATTTAAAAATACGGTCATTTTGGCTGACCAATGACCGTTTTTGTTTGCACAGGAGATTTGTGCAACATTTGCATGTTCATTTGCAGTGGATCAGTGGATCAGTGCAAAGGACGTCGATAAAGATCGTGAATTTAGCAGGTGGTTCAAATATGAATATTGAAGTTAAGCGGGAATTAGAGCTCACGTCGAATCGACGCTGAGCTCTAATTCCGGCCTTAGCGATGAGAAATAGGTATATTGATATGTACATGAAGAATTCGCAGTAAAAATTGCAACTTCTAGTTCAGTATATTGTAACTTGTAATTTTAAGTAACCTCCAAGCGTTTGACTTTCATATTCTAATTTTTTGGAATACATTGCATTTTCGAAATTTTCTGTTGAATTTTTGTCACATCTTAATCTTTTGTGGCCTTACCGCAGATACATTTCCACATTTATGTTCTGCCGGTATAGATAGATCCGCGTAAAATTTATGTTTTAGAAAAAGTTTTCACTTCACTTTCTGGGTCCTTTACGTACATGTCATGCGTTTTCGTACAAAACTTAGCAAAAATCATCGCCGTTTCATTATGTTAAACTAGTGTACAGCCCCATTTCGTGATTACAAAGCTCATGCCGCCAGCGGATTGCACGCATTTAATTCATTGTGTACGCATTATCCGGCATCGATGACCACTTCAAAAGTAGAGCCGGACTCCGCCTCATCGATGCATACCGTATTCTTAAATCGACCCTTTTTCCCCCCTGCGTTTATTACACCATCGTGTAATATTTACAAGTATTAGAGTACCATGCATAATGCGAGACTCATAAATGTCCAGTGCAAAATAGTCCAAATGGCCTATTCTACGGTGCAAAATGAGTATATAGTGCCTGGTACAATTGAGATGAAAAAATATACACTCTACTCAAATAACTCCCAGCAAAAGAACATGGGCACACTGGACAAATATGATATGATGGACTTGTGTCAGTTCGCGCGCTGTCAATTAAAAAGTAAAGTGTCAAACGTCATGCGATTTGTCAAATGTCAAAAGTTCAGTAATAAACTAGCTTCTTTTCATTTTATTGACATTTCGCATGTCAGTCACATATAGGAACATTTTACCAGCCACAGGACTGCCCCAGATAAGCGGGACACCTAACAAAACTTTATTATTGTTTTCGTGGCAGAAACAAGAAAATAAATTGTCCCAACAAATTACAGAACAGGACATTCAGGACAAAAACATTTGCCCCAATAAAATTCATCTGACCGTGAACTTCACGAACATATGTACCAGATTTTTTACTTTCCGCAACGCGTCGGTTGTTTATAAATACATTTCATAAAAAAAGTCGATGGAATGCGATTTATCAACAAACAATTGATAGTAGAATAAATAAAAATAGCACCACTTGATATCAACCCATAAAGAACACCAGTTATAGTCCACAATTAGGTAGAAATATATCAAAAGCACCAAAAGTCGACAAAAGAAGTGAAGTTGTAAATAAAATATGATCACTGGAAATGTTGAGAATAATAATCACAGACAACTACAAAACGAAAAACTGATAGGAACCGCGTAGAATAATCTGTACAAACATAAATTTACCACCCGATCAAAGATTATTGATAAAAATCACAAGTTATGACTGATGCCATTTCTGGGGCAATTCCACAAGTTGTGTCCGTTTCATTTTAAAATTGTACTCCAAAAAAAGTCCGTCGAATTTACTCGTGGAATTGGCACCAGGTGCCGGATTCAATTCGAACGTAAGGCGCACATTATGCGAGCAAACGCATGAAATTTTGAGCGTTCTGTATACAGTTTAGCGCTTACTCGCGTGTCGGGCGTCTAACCTTCAAATTGAAACTCGCCCCAATGTCGTAGTATGATGGAATTTCCCCACAAACCCTAGTTGACAACGACACCGGGTGTCAACTGGGGCAACTGGTTTAGGTTCAGATTTTTATTGACGGGTCGCGAAACGATGGACAAATGCACAACTATATGATTCCGTTCCCGCATTGGTCCCACACACGCTAGTTGACATCGACATCAAATGTCAACTGGTGCCGATCCCGATTCAGAGCTTGCTGACGAGCCGACGAACGACGTTCAAACGCAAGCTTTGAATTGGGAAAGGAACCCGTTGACATTTGATGTCGATGTCAACTAGCGTGTGGGGCCATTGCTGCAAGTGCACTCGAAAATTGACCTGCGAACTGTCAATTTAAATCTGAGTTGACGCGGTAACCAGAGCAATGGAAAGCGCAATTAAAATATTTCTGGCACCGGAGCACTTCCATCACTCTACAACACATCCAATACGCAAATATCAACAGAAACCCAAAAAGCGTCCCCCAAAATCACTTTTTACCCCCAAAAGTGTCAACCAAACATCTCCTGACTAGCATAGGTCATATACAAAAATCCATCTCGCTTATCATGGTACTGATCATACAAATCGCCCATAGACATGGTCATACTGCCCACTGCCCTTTCATCGACCAGGAAGTAAATCGCTTGCGCCCGGCCCACATTCAGACGATTACTGTAGTTTTGGGGCGATTGGGTACTTTTGGGATTTGTAGATTTGATTGTGGTAAAGAAATTGGCCCTTGCTATAAATGATGACATGTGGAGTGTAAACGTCAGATAAGGTTTGTAAAATGTCAACTAAAAGTAATACAAAATAGGAAAGACAATTTATTGCAACCATTTTACGTGACACATATTCGTATCAATTTTCTATTAAGACTGCCCAAAATCGACCCAGGGGGCTGGGTGAATAAATACAACACATTGTCGCCATGCACATTAGTACCCCATCGATCTTAATTTGGGAAATCAAGTTTTATCACACCAGTACAACATCGATTTTTACCAGAATGAATTATTTCTGATCGCCGTCAACTGCAGTTGACAGACTCCTCATTCCGGTAAACTCAATAGGTTGAAAACAAATAATGTGTTCCCAGATGGTGCGGTGCTCTCAGCGCCATTCGATGGCACCAAAAATGGTGATTTAACCAACCGAATAATGGTGACAAATTGTGACAGCGTCACGCCCTGCGGCACAAGAAACTTGACGCGGTCCAGCGGTGGAAGCACTCGTTCCTTCTTGTACCTGAAAAGCTTATTTTTTTCACATCCGATGTTCTAACAGTAACAATACCGTTATAATTATACTCAAAATAGACCGAGGGGGTTTATTTCACCAGCAAAATCTGACCGGGGTTAATTTGAGGGACGCTGTTTTAGGTGGATTATTTGAATGGGCTGAAGCTGAGCGAATGGGCGGGTGGTCTCGGGATCAGCTTTTTTTTCAGATCAGATTATTCGCTCAAAATCGCTATTTTTCATACCGTTTTATAGATTTTCACCTCCAAAATCACTAGTTCATGTGTCTAACTGCCGATTTTCAGCTATTTTTAGTAGTATATGTGCTTATATACCCATTTTTCACCTACTTTTAGCGATTTTTCCCCCTTTCTTCCTTCTATACCTATATATTGAACCCGCGCGAACCCCCCAGAAATTTATTCAGCTATCTAATGCCCGGAGGCAAAATTTTGGGCTACTACCCCCTAAACCCCCACCACCCCCAATCGTCCAGCTATCTACCTATCTGGAGGGATTTTTGAGAAACTATACCCCAATTTCCGCTCAAAATCGCTATTTTTCATACCGTTTTATAGATTTTCACTTCCAAAATCATAGTTCTGGTTCCTATTTGCATTTTTTCCAGCTATTTTTAGTACTAAATGCTCTTGTATACGATTTTTGAGCTTGTTTACACCTACTTTTAGCGATTTTTCACCCTTTTCTTCCTTCTATGCCCCGAAAAAGCCTATATATCGAACCACCACAACCTCCCCCAGAAAATGTTCCAGCTATCTATCCCTCCGGAGGAGCGATTTGCTATGTATCCAACCACCGTAGGGTCGAAATCTAGAAGACCCCTGCTCGGGATAGTAGTTAAAATTTTGTCTAGGTAGACAAATATAGCTGAGCGGGGACCGGGGGGGGGGCACAATCGCACTCCAAATACCCAAATAGGTAGGTAAATAAACATTGTCCAAATGGCACCAAATTATCGGGGTCATTTCACTTGTAGGGGACGGGAAATCCCGAAATCATTTTATGATTTGGAATCACATCGAACCCCAAAATACCCCTGTCCCAACACCGCAAACAAACCTCTCCAATATAATCACAACCTTGCCGGGAAAATTGGCCCTAATTTTCGCCACTTCGTCCCTCCTATCGCATAAACTGGAGCGAAATTTAATTAGCCCTAATTAGATTTTAAGGGCGGCCCGATACGTTTAAAATAAAACTATCAATTACACACTGCCCAACCCAATGACAGGCTTCGATTCAGTCTTGATTAAATTAAATCTTTTGAATTTTGAGAAAGATCATGAAAAACGACACTTCGCATTTTACAGTAGCTAGACCAAAATAATTTACAAAATCTTGACCGAGGTATGTTACATATTTTCATGGCGCAATGCAACTATTAAAAAAATCCACCAAATCGGGCAACCCGAAAACCCTATCAGTCGGGCAAATTAAATCCCATCCCTGGTTCTCTGCCTGTAGCTGCGTCTATCCCCCGCCCCTCCGGAAGCGGCCGTCGCACGCGCACCGGTAAGGGACCCGTGCATGGGCGCGCTGTGCCGCCGGTTGCTGGGGCTCGACGCGGCCGTGGTGCTGCTCGAGTTGATGATCGCCGTGGAGGAAGTGAGTCCTGGGTGGGGGGGGGGGGCACTTCGTTTTTAAAAATTTAAAAAACGAAGGCGTTTGAAAAAAATTATTTATTCCAACCCTACTGGGGAGGTTATAACGGTGAGAGCTATCTATCTATACCGGAGGCCGCTCATCCATCTATCCAGTGGCGAAAAATGTTTGCATTTATCCCCCGAATCGGCCAGCTATCTAGCTATCTGGGGCAATTTTTGCTCAAAATCGCAAATATTCCTGTTTTTTTTTTGTTGTCCATTTTCATTTTCAAAATCAATATTTCGCGTGCCTTAGTCTTTATCAGCTATCTTTGTCTATGTATGTGCTTAAGTAGGTAGCTAGCTTATGTAGCTAGCTAGCTACCTACTTTCCTTTTTTTTCTGCTTTCAACAACCTGAAACAGCCTATAAGTTAAACCCCCTGAACTCCAACAAAATATCCCTCCGCAAGAGACAATTTCAAAGTACCCAACCCCCATACAGGGTCAATATCACGGAGACCTCCGCCGAAACAGATCCCACTACCCAACCAGTAACATCCCCATTAGCCACGTGGGCGCCCACTGGGTAACTCCTTGGTGGCGCGTCGGGACTGGCCGCGACGCCGTTCATCAGTACGGGGCCGGTGCCGTTGGCGCTGGGGCCGGCGTCGAGGGATCGGGACACTGGGACCGCATCGGACACGGCGTGCACGCGGCGCATGTTTCTGGAGGCGGGGGGGGGGGTAAGGGGGTCATTGGTGGTGAGGGCGGGGGAGGGGGAGTAGAGTTGAATCAAATGTCAATTAAAACAATAATTTTATTACTGAAGTTTTGACATGTTATACCTATGTCATTTTACTTAACGGGGTGCGGGACTGCCCCGGTGTTACGGAGGCGGTAGCCCAGTTCACATGTCACAAGCTCCAAAAGTCTACGCCTGTTACCCGACAAAACAACACGGAAAACCCTGCAATTCTTACCAAGGAAGGGGAAAAATTACCGGTTTTTAGCGCTGCAGGCGGCTCGACAAATTCTCGCGACTGACATAAAAAAACTAAGTTTAATGGACTGATGAAAAATTCGCAACAGACGATAAGAGTGATTTGCGCGCGCCTTTTTCCCGATGATTTATCGATATTTTTCGAATCGGATTCGATTGCAAAATGGCGCGTGCAAACAAACTTGACAATCAGGCAAATATCGAAAAATAGGAAAGGTATTGCGAAATCGGAAGTTTGTCGATTCGCACGATTCAAACGTTATCCAGTTTAAAACATTGAACACATCTTTAATTTTTTATTTAAAATTCAACAAAAGTGAACATCGTCTAACATAAAACAACAGGGAACGGTATCGAAAAACATGTAAACCAGAAACAAACCACGAAATTCTAGAAACGGTACAATTCAATAAAATAAACCAACAATACATGAATAAACATAAACTGCCGGTCAATATAAACTGGCTTTCGCTCAAAAATTTTTAAAAAGTTTGTAGTTCGATCCAGGAAGGGACTCTGGCCAAAGTGTTTGTATTTCTGGATAGCCCTAACATTTGTCTACTCGCACCTCTGGGGGGACCCCTGTGGCTGCACCCCAGCAGCCACAGGGGTCCCCCCGGGGGTGCGAGTAGACAAATGTTAGGGCTATCCAAAAATACAAACACCTTGGCTGAACTCCCTTCCTGGATCGAACTACAAACTTTTGAAATTTTTTTTAGTGAAAGCCAGTTTATATTGACCGGCAGTTTATATAAAATTGAAAAATGACGCTATGTACACATAAATACATGTAGTTATGTGTAATATGGCGCCGTACTGCTATACTCTGATGACATGACACCCCGCACACGCGGTCATTTATGTCTAACATTGGAAGCGTGCCAATGATGATTTTTGTGAAAAAATGAAAATTTATTGTTGTGAATACGTTAACGTAAAATTGTTATCAACGAGCTTTTTCGTTTTTTTTTTATATGAAAATAGCATGTGTTAAATATCGTTGGCACGCTTGGCGCCAAAATCGTGGCGCTCTATACATCACTAGTCGTACTCAAACTGAACCCTGCGCCAAATCACAATCAGGAACACACATGGCGCCCAAACTTTTAGCCAGCTTTTCATACCTGAGCCGATCCTTTTCATTGACACTCGGACGCACGTGGGCGCAGGCGGCTTTCAGATGAGACTCGTTGAGACGCAACTTGTCGGGCATCGGGCTGGTGATGTTCATGTCGATGCCCGACTCAGGGTCCAGGGTGCCCAGCGCCGACTGGGGTTTTTGGGTGGGTTTTTTCTTCTTTTTTTTTTGATAAGTTAGCAGGGAATATGTATTTTTTGAATAATATATTGTTCACTATTGATTTTGGGAGTATTTTTTACGAACCTTGATCATTTGAGAATGACCGCTAGTTTTGTTAATTTTTTTTTAAACTTTGTTAACCGCAAAAACCTGGACACTGAAACTGAAAATGGACTTTAATAATTTTTTAAACCCCCCATGGGACCTAATCGAGGGACGTTTTCATAAAAAAATACCCACCTTAATCGCCAAAACGGCAGCTTCCCTAAGAAGAGCGGCCAAATCGGCACCAGAATACATCGCCATAAACTCATCCGAACACAAATCGTCTAAATTCAAATCAGGGGGCGGTCCCGCACCCTGTTAAGTGTAACGTAAAGTGTCAAATGTCATGCGAAGTGTCAATTAACATAAAAGTAAATTTTGAAAAGAAACATGTCTGCGGTTTCACAGAAGTGAAGCAAGAAAAGAAATTGACAATTGACATTTTTCCTGACACTAGACAAATTTGTATGACACTTGACACTTTATTCTACAATTCACAGAGTGCGTGACTGGCACCAGAATCCAATGGCGGCTTGGTGCCGTTTTCAGTCAGAGCCAACAAAATGGACTTTCTGTCGGCGGCGCGGGGCAAGCCCACGTAAATCAGTTTGTCCAAACGTCCGGGACGCATTACGGCCGCGTCGACGATGTCTGCAGAGGCGACAATGTCCCGCTGGACATCATTTTGGGTTTGAAACAATCCCGATTGCCGACGCTAACTCGTCGGGATGGTGCCGATAAAAAAGACTCCAGTGGGAAAAAGATTCCACGACAAATGTGACACCACTATCATCATCCACTTTTATGTAATTAATTTCGCGATGAAATTTGAACATTTTTATCAAGCTTCGGCTGTCAATGAAACATAAAAATGTCCAAATAGTCGGCCGTACCGGGTCGATTTGTAGCCGCCATGATGTAAACATCTTTGCGTTCGCCCATCCCGTCCATTTCAGTAAGCATTTGATTGACTAGCCGCGAAGTGCCAGAATTCTGCATGCGGGACAAATGTTATATTTACGTAGATAAGCTTTGTTCAAGTGTATAATGTGTTGTGCTGAACAATGTGAAACCGTGTGAAATGTCGTGTAAAATGTCAGGTATTGTTTATCAAATGTCATGTGAAATACTCAGTAAAATGCAAACATTTACTGGGCACTGATATTTTTCCGATATTTGATATTTTTAACCTTTTACACTTGACATGGCATCTTACATTTTACAATTTATGTACACTGTGGCTTTGGGCGTTTTCGAATTCGGGGCGCGGCCAATGACATGGTGCGGGGAAAGTACCCTGCAAAATGCAAAATGTCATGCAAACTTGTCAAATGTCATGTGAAATGCACTATGCAATAACTGTAAGGAACAAAGTGCTGCAAATTTTACTCATTCAATGACTTTCGATAAATCCGTGTGGAATTTTACCTGCCATTTGACAAATTTGTGTGGCACTTTGCATTTTACAAGGCTGGCCAACAGTGTAAAGCTGCACTTAGTGAACAACCCCCCTCCGCAAAAAAACACACTAAAAACAACACCAAAAACTCCCCCGAATAAACCTCACTACCAGTCCTCTTAGGACACAGTGCATCAATTTCATCAAAAAATATCACGCAAGGTGCAGAATTTCTGGCGCGATCAAAAAGCTGCCTGACGGCTCTTTCACTCTCGCCCACATACATGTTCAACAGCTCGGGACCCTTGACAGAAATGAAATTGAGCCCTGAGGCAACTCCCAGATTCTGTAAAATGCCATGTCAAATGAAAAATGTCATGCAAAGTGTCTTAATTCATGTAAAATGCCCAGTCAAATGTCAAAAGTCAAGTGAAATTCTACAGAAAATGGCACACGTACGTTTTACATTTTACAGGGCATTTTACATGACTTTTGACACTGCATGATAGTTGACATTTTACAGGATAGTCTACAGGGTCTGAGAGTGGCACCTGACTCGTTGGCGACCGCCTTGGCTAGGAGGGTTTTCCCGCAGCCAGGGGGTCCGCAGAGAAGGACCCCCTGCGCGCGACCCCCCAGACCCATTTGAGTGAAATGGTCCGCGTATTTGATGGGGTACTGTAATGGGGGGTAGAGAAGTTATAGGTTAGGGATGCCGAAATAAATACATATTATTTGCAAGGCTTACCTACTCAGTAATATGTTGAGGAAATTTTTTGCACTTCTGGCGCCGCTCACATCACCAATTAATTCTTCAATAGCCGGCAAAATTTGCACCTTTCCGATTTCCGTGATTTTAAACCAGCCCCCCCCCCCCACCCACCAGCACACTCCACCTCAGTACATTCCTCACATCCTGTAGGGCGCCAACGTGACTCCATTGCACGTCGGGCACGGTAGCGAAACCTTCCCGCTTCGCGGACGGTTGCGCCCTAAGTAGGGCGCATTGAAAGTCGCCCCAGGTCAGGTGGTCCAGGTTGGAACTGGTGTCGGGCAATATGGTATCGCTGTGAAGGATTCTACGCACTGGGGGGGGGGGGTGGATGGGTTGTGGACTTAGAGATCGGAACCACTTGACACTTGGTGTCGTTGTTAACTCGTGTGAGAAGGTCTAGTATGCAATATCAATTTTTGCATGCCTCAAAAAACGACACACGAGGACAACCACACCAAACAAACGTTTTCCAGTGACAACCAACTCAATTCATAGTCACTGCTTGCAGACGAATACTGGCCAGCGATTTGTGCATCCAAAATTCTATTTATTGCATTTTCGGCCGCGTGCGCAACCAGTGCAATTAGGTCGGCGGCCACAAAACCGGGTGTTAGTCGCGCCAGATTTTCTAACCTAAAAGAATTTTTTTGTTTGTTTTGTTTTTAAAGTGTTAAAGTCTATAAGATTGGCAGGGCCGGTCCAAAACCCTGTAAAATGTCATGTAAATTGTAAAATTCCATATAAAATGTCATGTCACACAAATTTGTTAAGTGTTATGTAAAATGATCAGTAAAAGTTTACTTTACTTTCACGACTTAAACGAACATTTTACACGCGTACTGCACTGGTCCCAGGTGTACATTGAAATTTTAAACTTTATTTTTGCATACTTTTCTAAAAAACGGCGTCCCAAATTTCTCTCTGACACCGGGCGTAATTCATGCCGGATATTATTATGAATGTTATAAAAAATATTTTAAATTTCTGAAAAATGTACCGAACTATTTGAAGAAAACATCAACCCACTGTATATCATCTCCCAATTTGAGTGGGGGTCGGCACGCAATTTTCAATATTTCCAATCTATCTCGTTGATCGGGCATTCCGAGACCGATTTCTTTGTCGAATCTCCCCGCGCGGCGTAGCGCAGGTTCGATATTTTCCAAACGTGTTGTGGTTCCGATCACTGGAAATTTAAAAAAAAATTTTTTGTGGGGGGGGGGGCTTTTCATGGCGCTAGAATTTTTTTAGGTAAAAATGAAATATTAACCAATTACGTGCGCCCCTGGTGGGCTGGAATTCATTTCGTCACTTTCTGTGTTTTCGCTGCGCTGTTTTTCAGTGGAGTCGGATCTGCCGAGGTCTGGAATGTATTTCAGGGGTCTCGAATGGGGGGGTTGGGGGGGGTTACCCCCCCCAAACCGCCCAGCTATCTATCTATCCCGGAGGCCGCTCAGCTATCTATCTATCCCGGAGGCAAAATTTTGGGCTACTACCCCCTAAACCCCCCCCCAAATCGCTCAGCTATCTACCTATCTGGAACGATTTTTCAGAAACTATACCCCAATTTTCGCTCAAAATCGCTATTTTTCATACCTATATATAGATTTCCACCATCAAAATCACTGGTTCATGCGTCTAACTGCCTATTTTCAGCTATTTTAAGTACTATATGCTCTTGTATACCCATTTTGAGCTATTTTACACCTACTTTTAGCGATTTTTCTCCCTTTTCTTCCTTCTATGCCCCGAAAAAGCCTATATATCGAACCACCACAACCCCCCCCCCAAACCCCCCCCCAACCCCCCCCCCCCAGAAAATTTTTCAGCTATCTATCCCTCCGGAGGAGCGATTTGCTATCTATCCAACCACTCGGAGGGTCAAAATTCAAGATACCCCTGATGTATTTTACAAAAAGGGGAATTTATTTTACTGAAATGACCTATTTTACCGAGCATATTACCATATTTTGGCAACACGATAATATTTACAGCGGGGTTCCGATCCCGGCGAAACTCCCAAAACAAAAAACACACCATCCAAGCAAGCGACCAATTGAGTCACAATTCTTCTTTCCATTTCTTTTGCATCCTTTCTCGGCGCAATCGCATCTATATGCTCCAACAGAAGGACGCAGGGGGCCGTCCCTCTGGACATCTCAAACAATTGTCTAATGCGCTGTTCAGAGGCCCCCGAGACACCGGTTACTAATCTGTGGGAGGGGGGGGGGGTAATCGAGGGTGAAGGTCGGGATATATTTTGTTGATGAATAATGTACTGCAGTTGGGAGACTGTGAAAATGCGAGGTGAATAATGTGTGTCAGGTTGTATATAAAAATTGATTATATTTATTAGTTAGATTTATGTAAAAACTAACGAACATCGCAATCTTTTTCACATTTTTTCTTGTCAACGAACGACAGCGAACGAAATGTTGACAAGATATCGAACAGCTATATACAGTAGTAACATCGTCGCTCCCCTAATTACCCCCCCCCCTTCAAGGGGTTAGTTGGGGAGGTAAGGGACTACCCCAAACGCTCAGCTATTTATCTACAAGTCGACGAGATCCCTGACCCCCCCCCCCCGCCAACGCACTCCGGCGCGGCCACCCTATACAGTGGCACCTGCAACTCTCCAGCGACAGCCTCAGCTATAAGTGACTTTCCGCAGCCCGGCGGTCCGTGCAGAAGGAACCCTCTGGGTGCCTTGACCCCTAGCCAAGTGTACAGCGATAGGTGCCGGGAGGGCAGAATTAGGCGACAGATTTCCTGGGAAGGTGGTTATTTGAGGTTGTGGGGATGGTGTGGCAGAGGTTACCGTACCGATTGCTGATTTACTTTATCGTGCTGCTTTACGAGATATTAACCGTACCGTACCTTTTACCGATAAGTCTTCATCAACATTGACAAAAATCATGTATCAAAAAGCCGCGCAGAACGATGCAAATTACAACTTTTGGACGTGCAAAACCACCATGGCAAATGAAAAAACTAAACAAACAGCCAATTGTTTTTGACAGCCACCAATGTCATCAAAAGTCACTGTAGGTACATCGGCGGTAAATTGGACCCCTGCAGTCTGTGCTAGTGAACGTTTTTCGCTCAAATTCGGTTGAGCTGTCACTGACGAAATTTTTGCACTTTTATTTGGCGCCATCCCCGATCCATCCAGTGCGGCAGTTGACTGAAATTTTTTTGTCAACTGAAATTTTACAGTGTAAAATACTGTAAATTATCGAATCAAGTCCCATGGAGTCAGTTTTGGTTAGACTTTTTGACAACAAGGGCTCAGCGTTATGACTCAAAGGAAATTTCAACACAGCGGGACTATTGACTTTCAAGATGACCATTGCCACAAATGTGCACTGAGCACAGATATCAACTGAGTACAAATGTCATGAGGTTATTCGTCCAATCGATTGTATAATGTGTTTTATAATGGGGAAAAATTTCTAACCTCCATCGGGAATGGGGAGGAGCTTATTCGAGGATTCGCTGTGATCTAAAAAAAGAAAAGAAAAATACCCGTCGCTGTGGAGTTTGCGTTGTCGAAAGCAATCCATTCGAATCATTGGCAGAAATTGAATTACTGTCCGTTTGTCGATACATCGCGCGCAGTCGTTTGTTAGCTACACTAGTGGATGCCTCCTGTTCTGTCATTTCGGGGGCGGCTGCAAAAAATTGCATTTTTTGTTGAAATTTTAGTGAATCCATTTTTGGTTATAATATGGACATAAATATTGTTAAATAAAATCAATAATGCACAATAATAACCTGAATAATCCAGTTCGAAATCGACATCAATCAATTGGTCATTTCTGCCGTTCAGCTGCTCTTCCACTTGCCGCTTGAAAACAGCCATTTTCCGTCGCTGATATTCACTGCAAATTAAGAAGTGGGAAAGTGACAAGTTGACAGTTTATTATCATTTGCTACTTATACTTAGTTACCACTTTCCCTCACACTTATTTGATCACTTTTTTGCCTCTTCACAGCTTGCTGAATTGGCACCAGGGTTTTAATGGATTTTGGACATCCAACCTATTTAGGTTCCGAACAGACTCTGCTGTCCACTTGACATATTACTTGACATTTTTTATGGCTATATCAAAGAATTGAAATTGGAAACAGATCTCTCCACTTGACGGGATATTTGAAAAGTGTTTGCACTTTTACTGCAGTAGCAAATCGATTTACACATGCGATGGGAGACCTCGGAAATGCCCGAATCGAAGTACCGTGATCAGTCGACGATTTCATGCATGCTAATTGGCCGACGGCATACGTATCCTAGTGACACTCCCAGCGCGTGTAAAATGTCAAAAGTCATGTAAAATACCCAGTAAAATGGCAAATGTCATGCAAAGCGTCAAAAGTCATGTAACATGCCCTTCAAAATGTCAATTTTTTATTAGTTTATTTTACTGGAGATTTGACATTTTTTGACCTTTGACATTTCACCAGGTATGTAATGGAACTATACTCAGATACCGATGAAGGCATTTCCCAAATCTTCCACCTGCTTCATGTGTAAATAGTCTTGCATGATGCATCAGCAGCTAAATAACATCTAAAAAATTGCAAGTTGAAACTTTGAAGTTGCAAACTAACGGATGTGCAGCACGCAGCCGCGTCACCACATTTTGCACATCTGGCGTGAACTTGTCGCCCTCCAGACACTGCGATGTTAGGAACTGATAGAAATTGGAAGAAATGGGCTGTGACGCGCTTTCGAAACAGGAGCCAGTCCCGCGCTTGGTAAAATGCCATTGAAACTTCATTCTGCCGCAGGACAATTTTCAAGTGCACGTGGCAATGTGAAAAATGAATCAATATCGCTAAGAGCATTTGAAGGGTGTGCTTCTAAAAGTACCGATCTACACATTTTTCAAATTTGAGTTAGGACCATTTTTGGGGTCCCCATAAAAATGCGCTTCAAAAATATATATAATTTGTGGGGGGTGCGAAATTCAATTTTGAGATATGGGGGGTCGAAAAAAGCAAAAAAATCGCAAAATACAGTTTTTGAAATTTTTAAAGTACCGATCTACAAGCTTTTTCAGCTTTTGTGTCTTTAAAAGTACCGATCTACACACTTTTTTCAAAATTGTTCTTTTAAATGTACCGATCTGCACATTATTTTTTGTGCTTCTAAAAGTACCGATGTCAGATCGGTGTCCGGTTGCGCAAAAACTCATTTTGTTCTTTTTTATTATGGGTAAAAGTACCGATCTACAGCTTTCTGATTTTGTGCTATAAAAAATACCGATCTACACGCTATTACCAATTTGTTCCTTTAAAATGTACTGTACTACAAAAATACAATTCCCTAAAGTTTATATAGCTAGTGTTGTGTGTAATCAATAATTATACCCATGCATGTGGATACCCAACAATATGGCCGAAATACTCTTACCCAAAATTCCCATACCCAATACCCATGTATGGGTATTGCATGCTCCAAACTTTCAATCGCGATTATCTCAAAATCGATTTTTTGTAGATCGGTACATTTAGAAGCACCCCCTTCATTTGAACATTGTTCCGCAACCAGTCAACTAAACGCAGCTCGGAACCAGCCAGCCCAGTTGACATTCGACGCCTTTGCCAACTGGCGGGTGCGTGGGGTCAACGGCTCTACGCACACTTTTAGTTGACAAGGGGAATTACCAAAGCTGCACAATGTTTAAGCCACAATAAGTTTGCGGAATGATTTCGTCAAACGCTGCTGGCAGAGATCCAAAAATGATTCGTGGGGAACCAAAGTTAAAAATATACCAATTTTGTTAATTTGGCGCACCGCACGCTGAAAATTGGCAAGGGCGGTTCGGACGTTTTTGGCTAGGTCGGAATTAAAGAGGGGTGGACTTCAAAATTTCAGTCTTGTCGGAAATAAAAACGTCCGAACAGACTTTAGAATTCTGCCCGGGCGTAAATAAAAACGTCCGAACCGCCCAAGCCAATTTTCAGTGTGCGGTGCGCCGTTCTGTTGTAAACCAGTGCGCAAGCAACAACTCTGACAATCGGAAAACCCAAACACCGCATAAACCCCTTGAAAACCTTTTCAATACGACTTGCCAACAGCTCCCGCGGTCCCATCGCGAAATCCCGGTCGAATTATATAGCCGACGAAAAATCAAATTCCAGCTGTCATTTTTAAAAAAGAGGAAATTATGCTAAACTCGTCAAAAGAACGATATATTTATTTTTGTAGCTTGTATTTCCGAAGCGAACTGAATCGACTAAAAAATGCTCAATAAACCATTTTTATGCTGAATAGTTTATTTGGTGCGAGATTTGGGCCGGCGGAATTTCCGCGCAGCTCTGTGAGACGAAATGACCATAATGATTATGTCAACAATTGATGAGTTGATAATAAAGTAGATGCAATTGAATGTCGTTGCACACACTAGTTCACCAATGAAATTTTAAGTCTTTTTGTGAACTCTTGATGCATTTTGATGCCTTGATGCACTTGAGTTGACTGGCCTTTTTACTTTCCGGCAACTGCCGTCGACGAACATCTAATTCCAGTAACTCAAATACCATTCAAATTTGATACATCAGGTTTACCAAATTTGTAGTTAACTGGCAATAAACTAGTGTGCGCAGCGCCACTATGATATTTACGTAAAATATTTCTGATAAGCGCTGAGAATGGTCGCAGCGCAAATCGATTTATGCATGCAACTTGGAATTTTTTGAAGTCGCTAATTGTCAGGAATCTTTATATTTTATGCCCGTTATGCCCATTTGAGTAGTCCATTTTAGTCAGCGAATAAATAGTTTTACAATATTAATATCAATAATTAACAATACCTAAAAATTGATTAATTAATCTGGGCGATAAACCGGCAATTAGCGGGGCATAACACCTCAAATACTTCAAAAAATTCAATTCGCACAGTAACATCAATTTAAGCATCGCACGCCGCCTGTGCAAATCAATTTGCATGTGCAAATGAGATCAGGTGAAATCTAGAATTGCAAGCAAAACCATTGGCGATTCAATGCTTTTGTGCATTGTCTGTTTACCCCAGATTTTATTGAATGATTTTGTTTACCCCAAACCCAGTAAAATGCCATTGGAAGTGTAAAAAGTCACATAAACATAAAATTTTCTTTTTTTTATTTTTACAAAGGAATTGACATTTTACATGACTTTTTCATTATATATACATGACATTTTACAGGGTCTATCTAGGCAAACAACTACTTAACTCGAGTACCAAAATAATGCAGGCAATTATCAAATCTTCCACTTTGCACATGCAAATCGATTTGCATAGAAACAGCACTTTGCGTGTCCACTTACTGGTACAATAAATCATTATTTATTTTGCACTGTGATGAACACAACAAAATGCAACAAGCCCGATTAGAGAATTTCTAGATCAACAATTTCAAATGTACATACATATTTACATGATAATTATTGTAGCCACGCAAATAAGTTCACGGCCGAAAGTTTAAAAATATCAACCATTTTCGATAACTATGTCAACAGTAGTTGACGAACTTCTGAATCCAGTAAACTCAAATGCTGTCAAAGCTGATTTAAATGTTTTGCCATTTTCTGCACTAGGTAAACTAGTTTGCGTGGGGCCATTAAGGTGTAAATTTCAGGTAAATTTAACATTTTGACATAGACTTTGAATAAAATCATCAGGAAAACTAATTTTATCAATTAAATGAAATATTTAGTGGCACAATTCACTTAATACAAAGAAAACATTTGTAAACACCAAGAATGCTCTGGGATCAATTTCTGGACCAAACGCAAAAGTTCCCACTATAACTAAAACGCACGACGGAATAAAAACGTCACAAACTTTCGCGGCGACATAAAAATATTAAACGTCAGTAAATATAAACAATCACCCTTTCATGCGCTATTTTTATCAATTAAATAGAACATAAGATCCGGGAAATTGATAAGAGCATTCTGGTGTCACCTTAGTAAGCAGAACTTTCTCGACACGACACTTTTTTATGTCAGTTTGCTATTTGGAAGTTGTGTGTATTGATGTAAACTGCCCATACACACTTGTTTTCAACCTAAAATTCGAAGAAAAAAAAATCAGCTTTGAGCGCATTTGAGTTTTCTAGAAAGAGTCATTTATTTTTCGTCAACTGTAGTTGACGGACAGCTCATTCCTGTAAACTCAGATGGGTTCAAAGTAGATTTAGGAGATGTCAAAATTTCTGTTGAAAACTAGTGTGCGCGAGCACAAAAAGCGCCAAAACTTTGGCGTCAAGCGCCAAGCTGGGTGTTGTACCGCCAATGTAAAAATGGCGCCACGCGCCAGCCAAAAGTCATGGCGCTTTTACAACACTGTTTGATGTCGACAAATGTGTGAACTACTTTACATGAATTTTTTTAAATAAAATATCATTAAAACATAGGCATTTTATCCAGAAAACGATTTTTACGAATTAATATTCAAGTGGTACAGAATAAGCCAAAATTCGTGGGGAGAAAAAAACTTTCCCGTTATTTTTCTTTGGATACGGCTATCTGAACACTTTTTATAAATAGTAACCTGAGCATATATAAAATTGTTCACACCCATGTGAGAACGCTGGTAAGCTACAGAATATATGATTCCCAAAGTACAGAAATTGCGAATATTTTACAGTAAATAAGCACTCAAGGTCGTTTCAGAAATACTGGGACAACGCAAATATTTATGCTTTAAAAAGTATAATATAAATTTACATATGATAATGCATGTAAAAATCTCCAACCCTACTGTTTAACGCAAACTTTGTAATTCCCATGTGAAGATTTTTTATCAACCCAAGCGAATGCAAGCGCGCAGGGCCACATTTTTAGCCACATACAGCAGGTGCCAATTCCGCAAGTGGAGATAATTTTTTTATTGATGTGAGAAGAAAAAGTTGAAAAGAAAAGTAAAAATTTGAAGTTTTCACTTATTTATAAATTTTCTTTTCTTTTAGCTTTTTAATTCTCACTTACATGTATTTTACATCTCCACCTGCGGAATCAGCCCCAATTTACAGCCAAAACTTTGGAAAACGATAAGCCGTTTATCTGTTGCCGCAATTTCGACTGAAAATTGTGTGCCGGTTTACCATTAGTTTTCTACAGAAATTTCAAAAACTCAAAACACAGAAAATGGCACTTGAGTTGCACCAAAATGAGGTGTCTGCCAATTTCTGTATATGAAGATAACAAATAACTCATTCCGGTGAACTCAAATGTGTTCAAAGCAGTTTGACGAGTTTTCCGAATTGGTCAAAAATTCCTGTAGAAAACTAGTGCGCGTAGGCACATTATGCGTCATTTCACATGGAAAACTTATTTTTAAAACGCGCTGTCCCAACATTTTCGGAACGTACCAAGTTACAACGATGAAAATGATTATGAAAATTATGAAAAAAATCACAGGATATTTTATCTCAGACAACGTTCGAACTCTGCGGTCAATTACCATAATTTGATGAATGTAAAAATGCGATACTTTATTAACAACGTGAAATCTGTAAATTTGAAAAAAATATTGTGCAAGTGCTCTGTCCAAAAGTGGGGTGTAAATGTGCACATAAGTTTTTTTAAACTGAAGTTTCGAAAACTCACAAATCAATTTTGAATGCATTTGAATTGAGCTTACAAGAATTTTAAGCCCCATCAATTGTAGTTGACGGCCGCGTCATTCTTGTAAACTCAAATGCGTTGACAGGTGATTTATTGAGTTTTCAAAATTTCGGTTGAAACCTAGCGTGTGCAGAGCCAATACTGAGAATACGATTCACTCTAGAAAGAAGTGGACATGGCCTCGATTTTGCTGCCTTTTTTGAATTGAACAGTTGAACAACTTGTATTCCATTTTTGGCGAAGTTCCAACATTTACGGTTTGCCAATAATTGGAGAACGGCTATTGGAATTGGCCAATATCCTCTGACAAAAATGCAACAATTTTTTATACTGTCAACTATCATAAATAATGCCACTTTTTCTCTAGAGTAAATTTTGAATGTATTCGCTTCAACGAAACTTTCAAACCACGTCGTTTTAACGATCAAAATCTATTAATTCAAACACGTTTTCTGGCTGGTTTTCCCATTGTAAATGTCAAAAATTCCACAAACGCGCGGTTCTGATTAGTAGCCAATATTTCAGAAAAAAACGTGTACGATTTAACTTTATTTTTATCCAGAATATTCCAGTCAATACACAAACACTCGTTTTAATTAGCGACGGCCAAACTATTTAAATTCTCCAAAAAAGACTGAAGAAAAAACTCAATAAAACTCATCGCCCACATCAGATTCGAATTGTTTGCCTTCATTCATTATAGACGCTTTGATTTTCGCTATCTCACTCTGTTCCTGAAAAGGGCAAAGTTTTTCTGCTTGTAGGGTAGTTTTGGTTGTCATGGGCCAGTCCTGCAAGCCAGGGGTTTAGTAGCGGGGGGTTGGGGGTAATTTTTTTGCGATTTTTTCCTTGTTCTTCCTTCTATACCTCGGAAAAGCCTATATATTGAACCCCCGCGAACCCCCAGAAAATTTTTCAGCTATCTATCCCTCCGGAGGAGCGATTTACTATCTATATGAACCCCCGCGAGGGTCCAAATCTACAAAACCCCTGCTGCAAGCTGACAAATAGGTGACAAGAAAAGTGGTATTTAAATGACAAGTATTTTAACCTAGAAATTCATTAGACACTTGGACGATCACTTTTCTCTTTAACTGTATTTCCTCGAAATAGCCCCAATATTCAACTTTCCTAAGTTGATAGAGCACAGTAAATTTTATATAGTGACGCTAAATTTTCATTGCTATGCTTTGAATTTTTTTAAATGTTATTTAATTGACATTGTTGACACGAATTTGCGATGTCAACTAGTGTGTAGGTGAAACACAACCATTAGAAATCTCATCTTCAACAGAAAAGAAAAACACCCCGACAAACATTCTCGCCCTGCGGATAATGCGCACCAAAGTCCATTGAATTTGAGTCGGTGCTATTTTGTCGGGAATTTGTCGCCCGCCGCCCGACAGACGCGGCCCCGCCCGTCCCGCTGCTAGCGTTGCCCGTCTGCGCGGCGGGCAAAGGTTTGACAAAACGGTTTTTTACAATTTTTTCTTGAAAATGGGTGAATTACAACCCAACCCCAAAGGGTGCCCGCTCCCACCGGCGAAAATCTAACTATTTGAGACATTTTAACCATTTTAACAACTTTGTCTTCAATCACTTTTAAGCGACAAATCGGGATCAAGAAAGCTCAGTCTAGTCCCCATCAGATCAGAAGTGGAATTCACATCTCGAACCCCAAATGCAAATTTTCACCCCCAAACACACCGTACTAGTACTACTAGCAGTTGACTGCGTCCCCCCTGTGCCGCTGACAGCGGCCGCACTCTGTTGGGAGACTTGCGCACCCCCCGGCGCCGAGTTGCCAACCACTGGGTGGGGGGTGCCCACGGGGGAGCTTTTCACATCACTCAGCGCACCGCTGGCTGTTGCGCTGCGAGGGGGGGTTGTTTTTGAATGTCACGTATTATCAAGGAGCTCTCTAGTTGAAGGCACAATTAGGGTTGGGACGATATATCGTATCGAATATCGAATATCGGATATCGACAGTTTTTTCATATCGAATATCCAATATCGATATCGAAAATTTTGAAAAAATATCGAATATCGATATCGAATATCGACCATTTTTTCGATATTTTCGATATTCTATACTCCCTGGGCCTGACTTCAAATATGCCAGGAATGGCACTATTAGAAGGCGATTTCATAAGCAATTTTAACAAATTTTGCGCGCAAGCGCGCACATTGTTCTCGCATGACAGGTTTTTTTAGTTTCAGCAGTTGCGGCAGCATCAAATCTTGTGCAAATGCTCTCTCAGATGTTCACATAAGAGTATATGTATGTTTAATAGCTACTTACACCATGGAAACATCAATGGCACTATGGCATGACACCTATAAATGGGGCTGGCACCTTTTCCTTTCCACATCTGTCACATTTTTAAATCATTTTCTCATTTTGATCATTGTGTGCCATTTAAATTTGTATCATCTACTTTTCAGTAGAGATGATCAGTTGGGTTTGTGATCAAATGGAAATGCAATATGCCAAATGAGATATGCCCTGCTATACCAAAAGGAAAATATCGAAATATCGAAAATATCGAAATATCGATATCGAATATCGAGCATTTTTTTAATATCGAATATCGAATATCGATATCGAGGGTCCATATCGTATCGATATCGAGTATCGAGTTTCAGAAAAAAATATCGAATATCGAATATCGATATCGAAAAGTCATATCGTCCCAACCCTAGGCACAATGGCATGGTGCGGAAAGCCATCTCGCAGGAACTAATCCTAAACATACCAACGTATCTATGTTATAAAAAACCTCTTCTTATAAAAAACTTTTTTTTATAAAAAAAGTCGGTCAAAACGTTTTTTCTTGTCCCTATATTGAACCCCGCGAATCCCCCAAAGAAAAGTTTTTAGCTATCTATACCGAAGACATATCCATCAGATTCCCAGTCGCCCACCAAACCAAACCCCCCAGAACACGCACCTATTCGAAGGGGGCCTCTCGAGAGGGCCGGGCACCCCCAGAGGGGTCTTGGCCCCGGTGCCGATCCGCTCGTGGCCGAGGTCGCCCACGGAGGACACGCTGGGCACGGGGCACTGCTGGGCGCCGGGCGGTGCGCCCTGCCTCGTGTCGGGCTCAGATCGCATCGAGCTGACGGGCGGCGGGCAGCCCGACGGAGGGATACCGCTGCCCGACGCCGAGGGCCCGTTGGAGAGGACGGGCGCCCCGCTGGTTGACTGGAGGAGGGGGTGCTAACGGGTAAGTTTTTAAAAACAGCGATTTTTCTTAAAGAGGGCACTTTAAAAAAACTCGGTGCAGGGGCCTTCAATGTGGGGAGGGGTTGGGGGTAACACCGCACCCCCGAACAGCCCAGCTATTCATTTATCCCGGAGGAACCCCTCAAATTTGCCACACATAGCTGGAGCAATTTTTTCTAAATTTTACCTAATTTTTCTAGTCGATGTCTAGTCGGAATAACCCAATCCTAGCCGCGGACTCAATTTCAATATAAAATAACTCCCAATACTCTGCAAAACAACACACAATTAACGCCCCCCCCAACCCACCAAATGCTGCGCATCCATCCCAGGGGGTACCCCCTGCTGCGCCCACTGGGGCCTGAGCGGGGGGCCGGGACCCCTGAGGGGTGCCGCTAGGGGTGACGACGCGCCGAGGGGACCCCCGGGGGGTGGCGGTCGCGTGTGACCCGGTCCCGTTGTGGGAGGCAACCGTTGAGCACCCGACATGAAGGAAGTGGGTCTGTGTTAGGGGGGGGGGGTTGTTTGAGGGAGTGGGTTAAGTGGGATTTTGAGTGGTTTTAAACTATTTAAGTTTTTCGGGTGGATTTGAAAGACCATTTGACGATAACATTTTAAGATGGGCGGTTAGGCTTTTTCAAGGCTATCAAGGCTAGAAGGGAAAAAATCGCTAACAAAGGTGAAAAATTACCTAAATAGCTAAAAAAAAGTATATAACAAAATGTTTATAGCCGAAGTCCCCGATTTTTGAAGGCGAAAAATGGCTCAAACAGCAAAAACTATTTATTTTGAGGAACCCCCATTGGACACCCCCGACCCACCTAAACTGGGCCATCTCAGGCGGGCATCCGCCGGGCCCGCCCGGCGGCCCTGGCATCAATCCAAAGGGCGCCGGCCCCATCCTGCCCATGGGCGCGCCCGGCGGCACCGCGTACCTGGCGGGCATGCCGTGCTGCGCCAGCGCGTGGTGATGCTGCCCGCCCGCCCCCATCAGTCGAACGGCGGCGCCCGGCGCGAACATGCCCAGCGTGGGCGGGTTGCCCGACGCGCCCGACGAGCAGGGCATGTCGCCCGGTAGACTCGGCGGTGGAGGACCCATGGGGGAGGCGCCCTGAGCATTTTGGGGGTGGATTTTGAGGTGTTGTGGTGAATGTTTAGTTATTTTGTGCATTTTTATTATCGATGTCAACCATAGTCCATAGACTCACTCACTCTAGCTTCGGTGATTCAAATTTACATTATTTTTACATTTATTTACACTTTTACAATGCTTATGTTAGCTTTTCCCCAATTTATTTTGTACTGAAGTGTATGTTTTTGCATTGATTTTAAATTTGAAACTATTCCAAACTTTTTCGTGAACGTTTGCGAACGTTACCGACGCAGGCTGCGTGCAAAAACTCCATTAATACAATATTAAAACAATACGCAGGAAATGGATTAATTAAATCGTAAATATAACTACATTAAAACCTCATTTCCCAAATCAAATCTCCCACACGCTTCCAAACATTCAAAATTCAAAAATAAAAGCCCCACAAAAACGTCGCATAAGCTTCAATTCTCGCGTAAAACAGATAAACAGAGGGGGGGGGGGCGCAAAACGTGAGTACGCACATTGGCCGGGCGAAAATGTGTACAAAGTACAAAAACAATACCAAAATGGGCGCTAGGGCGCATTCACTGGGCGGGGGCTAAAATCAATACGATCGAGGCTGCTACCTGGGGCAAGGCTCCACACTTTGGGCACGTCAGAAACCAACTACTACCCCCCCCCCTTACAAATAGCTTTTCAAGTGTGTCAATGTTGTTTAGGAGGCGATCGATTTGCTATTGTAGTTGCATTTGCATGTGCAAATGCAAACGTGGTAAGTGTGTAGATGCTGGATTGATTTTTTTTTTTGGGGGGGGGGGTTCCGGCAGGGTTTGATTAAAAAACAAATACGCGTTCGCAAAAGCAAAAATCAAAAAGTGAAAACAAAAAAGTGAACCCCCCAAAAAAATATCCATAGATGAGGTGTTTATTTTCGAAACATTTTCGTACTCGTGCAACAGGGCGCCAAAATATATCCGCGTGTCAATAACTCCAACAAAACCTCACCACACAGACCCAAACCACATTACATCCAACCCCCCTCCCCCCACACTTGCAACCTTGCAAATGCTCTTTTGCACATCTACATGCAAAAGAGCTTGCGCATATCCTGGCGGCGGCATAAAATTAAACGCGATAAGGCACATGCGCGCGCACTTTCAACGGTGGATGCATGTTGCCGCGTGCTTATTGTGGAATAAGCAGGCGCACTTTACATGCGCTCAGATGTCTCATCAAGTATTTATCAACATATTACGAATACGGGACTTATTTCGTCGGCGCGCACTCGAAGTGCATAAAATTAGACACTTCACAAACTAATACAGATGCTTGAAACTGCAATAATTGCCGAGTTGAAAGACATTTGCGTGTGCGCGTACGTATGCGAATATGTTACATGCGTATTTTACGCGTATGTTTACTGGGGATGTTCCAGAAGTAATAATATTCACCCCAGAATTTCCAGGTGTCCGTCCACACATTTGTACCTGCTTGGAGGTTCATAAAAGATGCACATTGTTCATATAGAAATTATGAGATCAAAAATTATTTGGGGTTCTTTGTAAACTGTCTACTTCACCAAAATATACTCAGTAAAATGTAAAATAAACTCAAAAAGTAGGTGAGAAATGAAGAACACAAAAAGATATTCAGATAATGAGTGGTTTTTCTATGTGTTCAGAGAGGAATTCTCATATTTTTTCCTAACAACACAACTCACAACAAGAGAACAGAAACTACTAGTTTCATGTCTACTTCTGCATTTTAATCTTCAAGCTGTATCAACTCTAACAACATTTCATCACTGGATGGACACACTTTCAACTTTGGACAAACACAAACACATGAAACAAATATTTATTTCAATAAATACAAATAATTACAAATTTTATAAAAGAAACTTATTTTGGAATGTTAAGAAACAGAGTATCATGCGATCAATAAACCATTATATTGGACATTATGATGGATATAAGCTTGTATTGTATTGTTTCTTTGGAAAAATACCTATTTTAATCATCATATTAATCATGCTCAAACATGGCCAAAATTACACAGGGCCAAGAAAATTCCAAAACTGTCAAAACATCTGACGTCACAACTTTCTCAAAAAATGTCCACCACTTCCGGAACACCCCCGGCAGGCGGCCACATGCAAGGCTCACATGAGCAGCGGGGAGAGAGGCAGCACTAATGCCGCATGTAACCATTCGAATCCCTTAGATAATGCCACAGCGTGCACACATATTCCGTATTGACACACACACGCGCGCGCACACGCACAGAGACAGTGCGCAAGCGCGGCGCCGCAGCGGTGCTTTCATGAAGCGGCAGCGCGGCGGCAAGGTCTCCGAGCTGTCCAACTAGCCGCGCACGCCCCCCCCCCCAAACCCACAGCTGGGATGGGATGATTTGTCACAGGACTTTTCAGCCTTGAAGATTTTGTCACGATTGAATTCGTCACAGTTGAGGAGTGTCAGAGTGTTTGGGCTTGGGGCTAAATATTATTAACTTCAACAATGATAATTATAATAATCACGGTTTGAATTGGAACACATTCAGATCTACATGTATAAAGAATTTCATAAAATTGTTATATTCACCAATTACGGTTATGGTACATGTATCGCGCAGTGTCCCATTTCATATAAAGGATGTGGGTCATGTGTTCAATTAGGTTAAATGTGTCACAGTATCTATCCCCTTGTGACAAGGGCGTACGCAGGGGGGGGGGGGGCGGGGGGGGGGCGGCCGCCCCCCCCCGTTCCCGGGCCGGACATAAAAATTTGTCAGGAATGGCACTTTTCTAAAGCGATTTTGTAGGCACTTTCAAAATTTTTTGCGCGCAAGCGCGCAAATCCCCATCCCATTGTTTGATGTGTATTTTCAGGAGCTTAAAAAGCATCATAAAAGTGTCTAACATGGTCTTAGTCCTATATATAGGTCTAAATCGGTACCTATAGAGTATACATTGGCGCCAGCGCCAATACTGCCATGGCGCTGGCGCCTACAAATGGCGCCAGCGCCAAGGCTCCATTCCTTTACAATAGGGCCAAATTTTAGGGGGGGGGGCGCCGCCCCCCCCCGTTCGCCGGGCTCCGTAAACAATCCGCCCCCCCCCGCTCAAAAATCCTGCGTACGTCCCTGCCTTGTGACGAAATTTCCCTGTCGAATTGTCCCGTGTCGAGTTATTTTGTGACGATTTGCACACCAACCCAAGCCAGTGCCCAAATGCTCATGTTTAGTAAGTCATTTGCAAGTGGGACGACCCCCCCCCCCCCCCAAAGTGGTGTACATGTGCGCAATGAATCTGGGGAACTGTTGTCCACCTTCCACAATACCTTTGCCAGGGCGTTTAGATGGAAAATCGCGCGAATGTTTTTTTGGAGGAGTCACATTTTTTGTAATAAAGGAAGAAAATTTGACAACATAAAATTTTATCAATCAAAAATGTCAATTCGACGCGATCCACCTCAAATATCCACAACTCCCCAAAATAGCAATTTCCCCGCCAAACACCCGCATCGACGAATGTTAGCTCAGCGGCACAAGGGCAAAGTTTCTTCCCCCGCCCGACGCACTTATTCGCGCAAAAGCGCGCGCCCAAACTCCGCCCACCCGGATGCGAGAGCTTAGCGTCAGTTGCTGCAGTCGCACCTCGGCGGCGGGAAAAGCCAATGCTTAACAGCCGTCAAATCATGCGCATATGCGCGCGCGCGCGCGGCAAAGCTGAGAGGCAGGCGCCCCCCCCCCTCCACCCCCCAATGCTACAGATGTGATAGTGGGCGACATGGGGGATGATTTTGTGATTGTCGAGGTGACGTCACCGGGGGGTTCTATATTTACCATAGTGTGCCACCCCGCATTGTAACAGCGGTTGAAAATAACGCCATTTTCGCGCGGCATGGATTTTGGTGGCATCAAAGCGGCGCGACTGCACCGTGCAGTCGCATTAACGTGGGTTAAACAAGTTGCCGATCACTGTGCGCGAGCGTGCACACTTGGCACTGGGGTTTCGGTATGGGGTACTTGAATATTTTGAGGTTTGCTGCTTGGGTCAGCATTGCGCAATTAAGGAAATCACTCACAGATCCCCAAGATATCATAAATTTATTGTGGGGTATATAACTAACACAGTTCTCTTGACATTCAAACGATGGAGGGAGAAACATCAACGTTAAAAAAAAGATCATTCACATATATGATCAGATTTTTTAGACAGCCCAAAAGTGGTAGTATACCGCAAGAATTTTTTTTGCCTTTTACTTTTTAAAACAATCTAATTTGAACTAAGTTGATAAAAACAGTTTAAAAATCGAGTGCCATCTCTAATTCAAACCAAGGGTTGAGATAAGAAGTAGATTGGTGTTCCAGAGGTAAACATAAATAAATATAAAAAAATTATATCATTCTAGTAGATATACTTATTTCAATTTTTACTCTTAGGGTGGAAACTGATTTTATTTTTTAATTCAAAAAGCAAAATTTCTGGTAGACATGCATGCACTAGGTATTTTGAATTTTTTTGTGTGCAAGTGCACAATTTCACATACACATAAAAATTGGCGATTGTTTTCATTGGTTGAGGCATTTTTTGAGGGTTTTGAGGCAGCTTCCATTTGTTCATGCTAATGTGTGATAATAAGCCGTGATATGTTAGTGTAGTAAAAAATATCCAGCTAATGTGCTCCCACATGCTTCTTAAGTGTGAAACATCACTGTCAATGTATTATCCTTCGTTTATGAGCTTATTGAAGCACTATTCTATGCCAAACTTCACTTGAAGTTATGAACGTTCTACAAAGGCGATATGTGTAATGAGTTGAAATAAATATTGATGATTTTGACAGAAATCACCACTTATAATGCTATCACATGACTCCAGATTCACAATATGACCTCAATAGACAACAATACATAAAATGACACTTAAAATACACATATACATTTCCTTTATGTTGGACGATTTGAAAAATCTGATTATTTTTTTATTACAATTTTTTGAAATCAAGCCGTTTAAAAAATTGTTTTTTTCTTCAACTTAAATTGTTTTTTCCATGTTATTTTTTCCAACCCAAATTCCAAATCGTTTTTTTTCCATGTCGAAACCCCAGTGCCAAGTGCGCACGCTCGCGCACAGTGATCGGCGACTTGTTTGACCCACGTTTATGTGACTGCACGGTGCAGTCGCGCCGCTTTGATGCCATTCACTACTCACCAATATTCATGCACCCCCCCAAAAAAAGTGTGTCAAATTCAAGTTTAGTGTGATAGGGTGGAAAAGTGATTTTGGCAAAGTTATTTACCTGATTTGATTTGATTTTGGGTAAAGGAATTTCTTACGCGATTTGTAGAAAAAAAAATGGGTGATGGTGTTGTAGCCAATAGAATATTAAGTGTCGGCAGATAAAAGTAGACTTTCATATCGCAAATTGAAAACACATCAAAAATTAGCGAGCACGTTTTCAAACGGCATTTCACATCGAGACTCAGATTGACGCTTTTTTGAAGACAAAGGATTTTTTGAAGCCCTATTAAAAAAGTCGACGTTCTTTGAGTAAAAAACACACTTGAACTTGGTGATTTTGAGCGAAAAAAATGGTATAATAGTTTGAAAAACTTTTTGCTAAGAAACCGCGTTAAACACCCTTTCCTACTCTACAAAACTACACAATCAAATAGTGGAGTCATTTATACGCAAGTTTTTTTAAATCAAGTGCACACTATCCCATTTATTTAAATGGCTGATGAAATAATAAGGGATTTTTAACAGCTCGCGAGCAAACTTGAATAGCAAAGCAAGGGTGAATCCAAAACCAGCAAATTTTCAAAGAATTATTTTTAAACTTCCCACCCCATATGTTTACATACCTGAACGTGAAGTCCATTCACCATTGAGAGCATGCCCTGGAAAATGGCAATTTTATAAATACTTCATTTGAGCAAAAACTAAAACAACAATTAACTTTAATAAAATAGCACGGCGCCATTGTATTTTTAGACCTTGATATAATGCGAACAAAATATGCAATATTTTAACATTAAGCCATATTAACCCACTCAGCTATTATTTTCAGCTTTCCATCAATCAGTCAAAGAAATTTTGAACCTTTGGCGCACTGCCAAAAATCTTGAAAGAACCCCTTCCTAAACCCAAACACCAGAATTATCAATATAAACAATAGTGATCAAATTTAAGAGGCCCAATTTTTATTCATAAAAAACAACCAATTTTAAAAGCACTTACCAAATCGTGAAAGGCTTTGGCTTCCTGCGAGTGTTCATGCGCTAGGCGGCGCTCGGGGGCAGCACAGTAAAGGTCCCAGAAAACGCTGCGCAAAAAATTGGTTGTACATCTTTATACTTATTTTGTCGAAATTGATCAGATAAAATGAGGCTATGATTGCATTTTACAAGTAAATATTTCGATAAATTCATTTTGAAGAAATCGTTTGAACCGTGTTAAAAGCCACTCAAACTTAAGTGTCAGCTACATATTTAGTTCAAAGTTAATTAGCGTCAAATGCCCAGTGAAAATACAAACAAAAAGTATATATGTTAAATATAAGAATATGTTACGGGCATTTCACATTGACTGGAAATGAGAACATTTCACAGGGTGGACAAATACTCATTTGAAAATAGTAGCAAAATTTTTTGTATATTTTCCAACGGGCCTGTGCCTCTGTGCATGTTTACCTGCTGTGCATGTCAGGGGTATTCTAGATTTTGACCCTCTAGGGGGTTGGGTAGATAGCCAATCGCTCCTATGGAGGGATAGATAGCTTGAAAAAGCTTTTGGGGGGTTTGGGGTTTCAATATATAGCCTTTTTCGTGATGTAGAAGAAAGGTAGAAAAATCGCTTTTAGTAGGTGAAAAAATACTAAAAATGGGTATACAAGCACATAAACTACCAAAAATAGCTGAAAATAAACAATAAAACACATGAACTAGTAATTTTGAAGGTGAAAAATCTATAAAAAGGTGTGAAAATTAGCGATTTTGAGTGAAAATTGTGGTCTACATGCACAGCGGGTAAACATGCACAGAAGGTCTCATTCTTTTCCAACTTATGCAGCAAAATCGCATTCTAATCTACCTAATTTATATTCGACAATTTATTTTTTTTTCAGAATCTTCCGAATATCAAACGTGTAAGTGAGGATTGTGTTTACCAAACTTCAAGACGATAATTTTAAACAACCGCAATTATACTCGGCGGACCGCAAAGTATGTGCAGAATCCTACCGTATGTTAATGAATAAAATCTTGCGATAAATTTCGAAACTAAAAATCCCATAGTAAAAACGAAATATTGTGATGCAAAAATTTCATAATTTTTGGTTCATTATTCAGATGGATTATGGTACGTTTCCATACTAGGTGTGATGACCACCGAGTATGAACACATTCAAGAACCGCTATTAGCAGAAAAATTAAACTGTCGAAAAAACGAGAAAAAAAATTTAAAAAACGCACCACCACCAAGAATGCAAGAAACCAGGGGCCTCTCCCACTTCCACATCCTTGTTCCAACCAATCTGAAATTCAATTATTATGATAAATGGGAAAATTATATCTGGAGGTTGTGGTAACGCATACTGGTTGACAGTCTATCAGATATCAACTTAAAATAAATTTGACACATTTTTTGGTCAACTGACACACATAAGTTTCGTTATCTGTCAACTCAAGTTTATGGAGGCAAAAGCATGCCTTGCCGTTGATTAAAACACGTTTAAAGTGATTTTTTGTAGACCTATGAGCGACTGAGAACTGACTTCCTGTGTTTTCTGGGTTTCAAGGGCTTTCACGATAGTTGACATTTATTTAAATCTCGATTAGAGATGGAAAACGGTGGTTTTTAAAATGACTCGCTGGTTGTTTTTAAAATTAAAAACGTTTGAAACCGTTTTTCTCAAAACTTCCAAATATATTTATTACGGGTCAACATATACAGGTATATCAGAAGGCTGGAACTCTCTCTGAAAGTAGGCTCGCTCTGCATGTAAGTTCCCTATGCAAGTAGTAGCGACCTACAAGCATTATGATCACTATGCAAGTGCGCTCGCCTTGCAAGTATGCACCCCAGCTAGCAAGTGGATGAGAAAATATAATCAATATTACCCCAGACGATCTATCTGAAGCATAGCACTAGGGTTGGTATTGATTTTTTTTGGAGATTTACATTTTTTCAAATATCAGGCACAAAATATCAAAAAGTCTTATATTTATTTACATTTTTGCCAAGTTTTTCCACTGTGAGAGGAAAATCAAAAAATATATCATTAATCCTATGTTAGCCTTGCGCATACTTGCAGAGCAGTCACAATTACATGAAGGCCACTACTACTTGCAGAGAGGTACAGGTCATACATAAATTATCAGAAAAGTGACAGTACTTACAATAGCCATACAATTGCTGAGCCATGCGGTTGCATTAGGTATTTAAAAACGTTGTTTTTTCAACGACGCGGTTTTTTTGTTTAGGTTATTTTCAAAAGCTCCCACATATGGTTATGAGTCAACATATACAGGTATATCAGACTACTGACAGTACTTTGTAGTGTTATATAAATATAGAGCCATAGAATGGCTGTGGAGCCATGGGATAGCATTATAAGTGGCGATTTCAGTCAAACATATCTGTTTTATGTCAACTTGTTACATACGTCGACTTTTGTCGAACATTTGCCACTTCGAAGTCACAAGTGAAGTTGGGCATAAAATAGTGTTAAAATTAGGTTACAATAGAAGGAAGGCTAATACATTGACAGTGATGTTTCACACTGTAGAAGTATGTGGGAGCACATTGGCTGGATATTATATGCTACACTAACATATCATGGCTAATTATGACACCATAGCATGAACAAATGGAAGCTTTTACACTAAAATGCCTCAAAACCAATGAAAACAATCGCCAATGTTAATGTGTATGCGAAATTGTGTGCTTGCATGCAAAAAAATCAAAAAACCTAGTGCAAAAATTTTACCAGAAACCTCTACCAGAAATTTTTCCTCTTGAATGAAAAAAATAAAATCAGTTTCCACCCTGCGAATAAAAATAAAAATATCTACTAGAATGATTTAAAGTTTTTATACTTTATTTATGTTTACCTCTGGAACATCAATATACACCGGTGTTGGCTTGGGTTCGGACACTTAGAAATTTTTTATTAAAAAACTTTATTCCACCAGAACTATGATCTCAGAAAATTTTGGCCGGTACCGAAAAAAAGCCAAAATGTGTGACTACAAAAGCCATGGGACACCCCCCAGTATAATGCCATGTGGCCCGCGTAAGTGGCGCACACATTTTTTTATATAAAATTGTGTTGCTGACTTGGGTTCGGACACTTCCTTTATGTAGCAATAAATCTGTCTTTCAAGGCCGGATAGTGGCTTTGAACACTCTGGCTAGTTGCCAGAGTCCAATTCTTTTGATAAATCAGATTAGGATAGACTTTTATTACCGCATGTTCTTGATACTTGTTGATTGAGTTAACAATCATTTTCCTCAGTTCCTCACCGAGTGCATCACTCAAGCACAGTTTGCTTGGGAATTCAGCAGTGTGTAGGGCACTGGGAACAACCAGGACAGTTACAGGGGGTTGTGGGGATTTTTTTATTCTCACCCCTATTCAAGGAAACCCCCTCAAACTCAAGACGCTTAAGAGCAAAAATGTAAAATTCAAAAAATGTAAAAATTTAGTAGTAAAAAGGTAACATACACACAATAATTTTTTGCACTTTAACGCCTCTAGTTTAGGAAGGTTTCTTTGAATATGGGTGTGTATAAAAGATTCCCCACAACCCCCTGTAACTGTCCTGGTTGTTCCCAGTGCCCTTCACACTGCTGAATGCCCAAAATCGCATGCCAACTGTGCTTGAGTGATGCACATGTGTGAGGAACTGAGGGAAATGATCGTTAACTCAACCAACAAGTATCAAGAACATGAGATAATAAACGTCTATCCTGATCTGATTTATTCAAAGAATTGGACTCTGGCAACTAGCCAGAGTCTTCAAAGCCAAAATCCGGCCTTGATAGACAGATTTACAGCTACATAAACGAAGTGTCCGAACCCAAGTCAGAAATGAAATTTTGTATTAAAAAATGTGTGGGCCTCTTACGCGGCCCACATGGCGTTATACTGGGCGGTGTTTAGGGTTCAAACGGGATCCCGATCCCGATCCCGGATCCCGTGAAATTCGGGATTTACCAGTCCCGATCCCGATCCCGATCCCGAAACCCCAATCCCGATCCCGATCCCGAAATCTCAAAAATACCAATCCCGATCCCGATCCCGATCCCGAAATCTCAAAAAAACCAATCCCGATCCCGATCCCGATCCCGATCCGAACCCCAATCCCGATCCCGATCCCGATCCCGAAATCTCAAAAAGTGAATCCCGATCCCGATCCCGAAAAGTCAATCCCGTTTGAACCCTAGCGGTGTTTCATGGATTTTTTAGACAAATGTTAGGGCTTTATATGGATACTGGCTAAAATTTTCAGAGTTATATAGTTCCAGTGGAATGAAGTTTTTTATAAAAATTGACCAAGTGTCCGAAGCCAAGCCAACACCAGTGTACTTCTTATCTCAACCCTTGGTTTGAATTAGAGATGGCACTTGATTTTCAAACAGATTTTATCCACTTTATCAGTTCAAATTAGATTGTTTTGAAAAGTAAAATGCAAAAAGATTTCTTGTGGTATACTACCACCTTTGGGCTGTCTAAAAAATTGGATCATATTTATTTATATTTGAAAAATCTTTTTATTTTATTTTTAAATCGTTGATTTTCTCCATCCATTGTTTGAATGTGAGATTTGAACAAATAGAGGGATTTTTAGGTTGCCCAAACAAGGTTTTGATGAAGGCTTGCATTGTGGTGTATGTGGGAGTACAACAGCTGGATATTATATAAACTCTACACTAGGGATGGCCAGCGTTTTTTTTAAAGGTCTGTTTAAATAAAAAACGTTGTTCTTTAAAAACCCGACCATCGGAACCATTTTTTAAATAACCTTGGCCGCAAATTTTGGTACTTTTTTTGGATTAGCAAAAATTTTTGTACTAGCAAAGGTGATGTACATAATGTGCCTACACACACTAGTTTTCACCGTGACTTCGTGTGAAAACTAAATTTTTTTCAAATGCAAATCAATGAACACGGTTGAATGATTTAATTTCAAATCAATTTGAATTAAATAAATAAAAGTTAAAATTTGAAAATTGATAACTAGAACACATAAAGCATACAATAAGAGTAGGCTGTAATGTCGCCATGTCGCCATCTCAGTTTTCACACAAGTCACGGTGAAAACTAGTGTGTGTAGGGCCAATAAGTCGACATAAAAAGGATATTTTTGACAGAAATCACCACTTATATAATGTCCACCACTGCCCCATGACTCCACAGCCATTCTATGGCTATATATATAACATCACAAAGCCTATCTGATTTACCTGTGTATGTTGACTCATGACCATATCTGCTGAGCTTTTGAAAAAAAACGTAAAAAACCCTGTCATCGAAAAAAAAACATTTTTCGGCCATCCCTACTCTACACTAACATAAAGAGCCGGCTAATATAATTGAGCTTTTGATGACATCTGGATTCCATCATTGTATCTCACTCCCCAAGCACAGTTGGGCCAAGTGGTCTGGTGTGGAGTTGCCCCCAGGTGTTTACTACATCCACCCCCTGGGGGCAACTCCACACCAGACCACTTGGCCCAACTGTGCTTGGGGAGTGAGATACAATTGATGGAATCCAGATGTCATCAAAAGCTCAATTATATTAGCCGGCACTTTATTACGGCTCATTATTACATAAATAAATACAAGCTAGGGATGGCCGATTTTTTTAACTATGTTTAAAATGTTGTTGTTTTTTGTAAAAACAAACATTTTTAAACATCAGCCATTTTTTTGTACTTATGCACTAGGTATTTTGCAATTTTTTTGCGCACAAGCACACCATTTCACATATCAATTACCATTGTGGTTGTTGTGTAAAAGCTTCCATTTGCTTGTGCTATTGGCGCCAACACGTTGGATGTCAACTGAATTCGTATCACTAAATTTGAGTGAATTATGTGATTCCAACTGACGTATCTGATAGAGCATAGGTAATTTTACATCATGACTAAGGATGGATAAAAAGCGCTTTTTTCAACGGCCCCGCGTTTTTTAAAGCGCTTTTTTAAACGCGATTTTTGCGCTTTTTTTAATAAATTTCAAGACATTTCCTAGAAAACTCCCAAATATGGTTCTGAGTCAATATATACAGGTATATTGTACAAGTGGCAGACTTGTAATGATATATAGTCAAATAATGGCTCCTGGAGCCATGAAACTAGGGTTGGCACTTGATTTTTTTAAACTGATTTTTAATAAAAAATCTGATTAAAAAAATATCAAAGGGTGGAAACTGATTTTAATTTAAAAAAATCAAAAGTCAAAATTTCTGG